>OY744520.1:0-7500 GCA_963556195.1 Sepiola atlantica
AGGGTTGGGGTTGGGGTAGGGTTAGGGGTTGGGTTGGGGTTGGGTTAGGGTTGGGGTGTGGGTTAGGGTTAGGGTTGGGTTAGGGTTAGGGGTGTGGGTTAGGGTGTTGGGTTAGGGGTTAGGTTGGGTTGGGTTAGGGGTTAGGGTTGGTTAGGGTTTGGGTTGGGTTAGGGGTTGGGTTGGGGTGTTGGGGTTAGGGTTTGGGGTTGGGTTTGGGTTTGGGTTGGGGGTTGGGGTTGGGTTAGGGGTGTGGGGTTGGGTTGGGTGTGGGTGTGGGGTTGGGGTGGGTTGGGTGTGGGTTGGGTTGGGGTTGGGGTTGGGTTGGGGTGGGGTGTGGGTGTGGGTTGTGGGTGGGGTGGGGGTGGTGGTGGGTGTGGGTGGGGTGGGTGGGGTGGGTGTGGTGGGGTGGGTGGGGTTGGTGGTGGTGGGGGTGTGGGGGTGGGGTGTGGGGGTGTGGGGTGGGGTGTGGGTGGTGGGGTGGGGGGTGGTGGTGGGGTGGGTGGTGGGTGGGGTGGGGTGGGTGGGGTGGGGTGGGGTGGGTGGTGGGGGTGGGGTGGGGTGGTGGGGGTGGGGTGGGGTTGGGTGGGTGGTGGGTGGTGGGGTGGGGTGGGGTGGTGGGTGGGGTGGTGGGGGTGGGGGGTGGGGTGTGGGTGGGTGGGGTGGTGGGTGGGGGGTGGGGGTGGGGTGGTGGTGGGTGGTGGGGTGGGGTGGTGGGGGGTGGTGGGGTGGTGGGGTGGGTGGTGGGGTGGGGTGGTGGGTGGGGTGTGGGGTGGGGGTGGGTGGGTGGGTGGGGTGGTGGGTGGGTGGGTGGGTGGTGGGTGTGTGGGTGGGGTGGGGTGGTGGGGTGGTGGGTGGTGGGTGGGGGTGGGGGTGTGGGGTGGGGGGGTGGGTGGGTGGTGGTGGGTGGGTTGGGGTGGGTGGTGGGGTGGTGGGGGTGGGGTGGGGGTGGGTGTGGTGGGTGGTGGTGGGGGTGGGTGTGGGGGTGGTGGGGGTGGGTGGGTGGGGTGGTGGGGTGGTGGTGGGGGGGTGGGGGTGGGTGGGGGTGGGTGTGGGTGGTGGGGTGGGGTGGGTGGGGGTGGTGGTGGGGGGTGGTGGTGGGGGTGGGTGGTGGGGTGGTGGGGGTGGGTGGTGGGGGGTGGGTGGGTGTGGGGTGGTGGGGTGGGGTGGGGGTGGGGTGGGGGGTGGGGGGTGTGGTGGGGGGTGGGGTGGGGGTGGGGGGGGGGGTGGGGGTGGTGGGGGTGGGGTGGGGTGGGGTGGGGGTGGGTGGGGGTGGGGGTGGTGGGGGTGGGTGGGTGGGGGGGTGGTGGTGGGGTGGTGGGGTGGTGGGTGGTGGTGGGGGGTGGGGGGGGGTGGTGGGGGGTGGGGGGTGGGGTGGGGGTGGGGTGGGTGGGGGTGGGGGGTGGGGGGGTGGGGTGGGTGGTGGGGGGTGGGGGTGGGGGTGGGTGGTGGGGTGGGGGTGGGGTGGGGTGGTGTGGGGGTGGGGTGGTGGGGTGGTGGGGGGGGGGGGGTGGGGGTGGGGGGTGGGGGGGTGGGGGGGTGGGGTGGGGGTGTGGGGGGGGGGGGTGGGTGGGGGGGGGGGTGTGGGTGGGTGGGGGGGGTGGGTGGGGGGGGGGTGGGGGGGGGGGGTGGTGGGTGGGGGTGGGGTGTGTGGGGTGGGTGGTGGTGGTTTGGGGTGGGGTGGTGGTGGGGTTGTTAGGTGGTGTGGTTGTTGTTTGGTTTTGGTTTGTGTTATGTGTTAGGTTAGTTAAGTTATTAGTTTAAGTTATAGTTATAGTTTAAGTTAAAGTTAAAGTTAAAGTTAAAGTTAAGTTAAAGTTAATTAAGTTTAAAGTTAAAGTTAAAGTTAAAGTTATAGTTAAAGTTAAAGTTAAAGTTTATAGTTAAAGTTAAAGTTAAAGTTAAGTTAAAGTTAAAGTTAAAGTTAAAGTTAAAGTTAAAGTTAAGTTAAAGTTAAAGTTAATTAGTTAAAGTTAAAGTTAAAGTTAAAGTTAAAGTTAAAGTTAAAGTTAAAGTTAAAGTTAAAGTTAAAGTTAAAGTTAAAGTTAAAGTTAAAGTTAAGTTAAAGTTAAAGTTAAAGTTAAAGTTAAAGTTAAAGTTAAAGTTAAAGTTAAAGTTAAAGTTAAAGTTAAAGTTAAAGTTAAAGTTAAAGTTAAAGTTAAAGTTAAAGTTAAAGTTAAAGTTAAAGTTAAAGTTAAAGTTAAAGTTAAAGTTAAAGTTAAAGTTAAAGTTAAAGTTAAAGTTAAAGTTAAAGTTAAAGTTAAAGTTAAAGTTAAAGTTAAAGTTAAAGTTAAAGTTAAAGTTAAAGTTAAAGTTAAAGTTAAAGTTAAAGTTAAAGTTAAAGTTAAAGTTAAAGTTAAAGTTAAAGTTAAAGTTAAAGTTAAAGTTAAAGTTTAAAGTTAAAGTTAAAGTTAAAGTTAAAGTTAAAGTTAAATTTAAAGTTAAAGTTAAAGTTAAAGTTAAAGTTAAAGTTAAAGTTAAAGTTAAAGTTAAAGTTAAAGTTAAAGTTAAAGTTAAAGTTAAAGTTAAAGTTAAAGTTAAAGTTAAAGTTAAAGTTAAAGTTAAAGTTAAATTAAAGTTTAAAGTTAAAGTTTAAAGTTAAAGTTAAAGTTAAATTTAAAGTTAAATTTAAAGTTAAAGTTAAAGTTAAAGTTAAAGTTAAAGTTAAAGTTAAAGTTAAAGTTAAAGTTAAATTAAAGTTAAAGTTAAAGTTAAAGTTAAAGTTAAAGTTAAAGTTAAAGTTAAAGTTAAAGTTAAAGTTAAAGTTAAAGTTAAAGTAATTAAAGTTTAAAGTTAAAGTTAAAGTTAAAGTTAAAGTTAAAGTTAAAGTTAAAGTTAAATTACTAACATTTAAAGTTAAATTTAACTTTAAAGTTAACCTTAACATTAAATAAAGTTAAATTAAAGTTAAAGTTAACCTTAAAGTTAAATTAACTTAAGTAAAGTTAAATTAAACTTAACTTAACCTAAACCTATCCCTAACCCTAACCCTAACCCTAACCTAACCTAACCCTAACCTAACCCTAACCCTAACCCTAAACCCTAACCCTAACCCTAACCTAACCCCTAACCCTAACCCTAACCCTAACCCTAACCCTAACCCTAACCCTAACCCTAACCCTAACCCTAACCCTAACCCTAACCCTAACCCTAACCCTAACCCTAACCCTAACCCTAACCCTAACCCTAACCCTAACCCTAACCCTAACCCTAACCCTAACCCTAACCCTAACCCTAACCCTAACCCTAACCCTAACCCTAACCCTAACCCTAACCCTAACCCTAACCCTAACCCTAACCCTAACCCTAACCCTAACCCTAACCCGAACCCTAACCCTAACCCTAACCCTAACCCTAACCCTAACCCTAACCCTAACCCTAACCCTAACCCTAACCCTAACCCTAACCCTAACCCTAACCCTAACCCTAACCCTAACCCTAACCCTAACCCTAACCCTAACCCTAACCCTAACCCTAACCCTAACCCTAACCCTAACCCTAACCCTAACCCTAACCCTAACCCTAACCCTAACCCTAACCCTAACCCTAACCCTAACCCTAACCCTAACCCTAACCCTAACCCTAACCCTAACCCTAACCCTAACCCTAACCCTAACCCTAACCCTAACCCTAACCCTAACCCTAACCCTAACCCTAACCCTAACCCTAACCCTAACCCTAACCCTAACCCTAACCCTAACCCTAACCCTAACCCTAACCCTAACCCTAACCCTAACCCTAACCCTAACCCTAACCCTAACCCTAACCCTAACCCTAACCCTAACCCTAACCCTAACCCTAACCCTAACCCTAACCCTAACCCTAACCCTAACCCTAACCCTAACCCTAACCCTAACCCTAACCCTAACCCTAACCCTAACCCTAACCCTAACCCTAACCCTAACCCTAACCCTAACCCTAACCCTAACCCTAACCCTAACCCTAACCCTAACCCTAACCCTAACCCTAACCCTAACCCTAACCCTAACCCTAACCCTAACCCTAACCCTAACCCTAACCCTAACCCTAACCCTAACCCTAACCCTAACCCTAACCCTAACCCTAACCCTAACCCTAACCCTAACCCTAACCCTAACCCTAACCCTAACCCTAACCCTAACCCTAACCCTAACCCTAACCCTAACCCTAACCCTAACCCTAACCCTAACCCTAACCCTAACCCTAACCCTAACCCTAACCCTAACCCTAACCCTAACCCTAACCCTAACCCTAACCCTAACCCTAACCCTAACCCTAACCCTAACCCTAACCCTAACCCTAACCCTAACCCTAACCCTAACCCTAACCCTAACCCTAACCCTAACCCTAACCCTAACCCTAACCCTAACCCTAACCCTAACCCTAACCCTAACCCTAACCCTAACCCTAACCCTAACCCTAACCCTAACCCTAACCCTAACCCTAACCCTAACCCTAACCCTAACCCTAACCCTAACCCTAACCCTAACCCTAACCCTAACCCTAACCCTAACCCTAACCCTAACCCTAACCCTAACCCTAACCCTAACCCTAACCCTAACCCTAACCCTAACCCTAACCCTAACCCTAACCCTAACCCTAACCCTAACCCTAACCCTAACCCTAACCCTAACCCTAACCCTAACCCTAACCCTAACCCTAACCCTAACCCTAACCCTAACCCTAACCCTAACCCTAACCCTAACCCTAACCCTAACCCTAACCCTAACCCTAACCCTAACCCTAACCCTAACCCTAACCCTAACCCTAACCCTAACCCTAACCCTAACCCTAACCCTAACCCTAACCCTAACCCTAACCCTAACCCTAACCCTAACCCTAACCCTAACCCTAACCCTAACCCTAACCCTAACCCTAACCCTAACCCTAACCCTAACCCTAACCCTAACCCTAACCCTAACCCTAACCCTAACCCTAACCCTAACCCTAACCCTAACCCTAACCCTAACCCTAACCCTAACCCTAACCCTAACCCTAACCCTAACCCTAACCCTAACCCTAACCCTAACCCTAACCCTAACCCTAACCCTAACCCTAACCCTAACCCTAACCCTAACCCTAACCCTAACCCTAACCCTAACCCTAACCCTAACCCTAACCCTAACCCTAACCCTAACCCTAACCCTAACCCTAACCCTAACCCTAACCCTAACCCTAACCCTAACCCTAACCCTAACCCTAACCCTAACCCTAACCCTAACCCTAACCCTAACCCTAACCCTAACCCTAACCCTAACCCTAACCCTAACCCTAACCCTAACCCTAACCCTAACCCTAACCCTAACCCTAACCCTAACCCTAACCCTAACCCTAACCCTAACCCTAACCCTAACCCTAACCCTAACCCTAACCCTAACCCTAACCCTAACCCTAACCCTAACCCTAACCCTAACCCTAACCCTAACCCTAACCCTAACCCTAACCCTAACCCTAACCCTAACCCTAACCCTAACCCTAACCCTAACCCTAACCCTAACCCTAACCCTAACCCTAACCCTAACCCTAACCCTAACCCTAACCCTAACCCTAACCCTAACCCTAACCCTAACCCTAACCCTAACCCTAACCCTAACCCTAACCCTAACCCTAACCCTAACCCTAACCCTAACCCTAACCCTAACCCTAACCCTAACCCTAACCCTAACCCTAACCCTAACCCTAACCCTAACCCTAACCCTAACCCTAACCCTAACCCTAACCCTAACCCTAACCCTAACCCTAACCCTAACCCTAACCCTAACCCTAACCCTAACCCTAACCCTAACCCTAACCCTAACCCTAACCCTAACCCTAACCCTAACCCTAACCCTAACCCTAACCCTAACCCTAACCCTAACCCTAACCCTAACCCTAACCCTAACCCTAACCCTAACCCTAACCCTAACCCTAACCCTAACCCTAACCCTAACCCTAACCCTAACCCTAACCCTAACCCTAACCCTAACCCTAACCCTAACCCTAACCCTAACCCTAACCCTAACCCTAACCCTAACCCTAACCCTAACCCTAACCCTAACCCTAACCCTAACCCTAACCCTAACCCTAACCCTAACCCTAACCCTAACCCTAACCCTAACCCTAACCCTAACCCTAACCCTAACCCTAACCCTAACCCTAACCCTAACCCTAACCCTAACCCTAACCCTAACCCTAACCCTAACCCTAACCCTAACCCTAACCCTAACCCTAACCCTAACCCTAACCCTAACCCTAACCCTAACCCTAACCCTAACCCTAACCCTAACCCTAACCCTAACCCTAACCCTAACCCTAACCCTAACCCTAACCCTAACCCTAACCCTAACCCTAACCCTAACCCTAACCCTAACCCTAACCCTAACCCTAACCCTAACCCTAACCCTAACCCTAACCCTAACCCTAACCCTAACCCTAACCCTAACCCTAACCCTAACCCTAACCCTAACCCTAACCCTAACCCTAACCCTAACCCTAACCCTAACCCTAACCCTAACCCTAACCCTAACCCTAACCCTAACCCTAACCCTAACCCTAACCCTAACCCTAACCCTAACCCTAACCCTAACCCTAACCCTAACCCTAACCCTAACCCTAACCCTAACCCTAACCCTAACCCTAACCCTAACCCTAACCCTAACCCTAACCCTAACCCTAACCCTAACCCTAACCCTAACCCTAACCCTAACCCTAACCCTAACCCTAACCCTAACCCTAACCCTAACCCTAACCCTAACCCTAACCCTAACCCTAACCCTAACCCTAACCCTAACCCTAACCCTAACCCTAACCCTAACCCTAACCCTAACCCTAACCCTAACCCTAACCCTAACCCTAACCCTAACCCTAACCCTAACCCTAACCCTAACCCTAACCCTAACCCTAACCCTAACCCTAACCCTAACCCTAACCCTAACCCTAACCCTAACCCTAACCCTAACCCTAACCCTAACCCTAACCCTAACCCTAACCCTAACCCTAACCCTAACCCTAACCCTAACCCTAACCCTAACCCTAACCCTAACCCTAACCCTAACCCTAACCCTAACCCTAACCCTAACCCTAACCCTAACCCTAACCCTAACCCTAACCCTAACCCTAACCCTAACCCTAACCCTAACCCTAACCCTAACCCTAACCCTAACCCTAACCCTAACCCTAACCCTAACCCTAACCCTAACCCTAACCCTAACCCTAACCCTAACCCTAACCCTAACCCTAACCCTAACCCTAACCCTAACCCTAACCCTAACCCTAACCCTAACCCTAACCCTAACCCTAACCCTAACCCTAACCCTAACCCTAACCCTAACCCTAACCCTAACCCTAACCCTAACCCTAACCCTAACCCTAACCCTAACCCTAACCCTAACCCTAACCCTAACCCTAACCCTAACCCTAACCCTAACCCTAACCCTAACCCTAACCCTAACCCTAACCCTAACCCTAACCCTAACCCTAACCCTAACCCTAACCCTAACCCTAACCCTAACCCTAACCCTAACCCTAACCCTAACCCTAACCCTA
>OY744520.1:15000-142500 GCA_963556195.1 Sepiola atlantica
TCGGACAAGCATTTCCGACTCGTAAACTTTTTTTGCCAACTGTTCGTGCGTGGTGACATAACTTCTATATGTTGTCTCAAAACCTGTTTCTCTTGTTCAATTTTCAAGTTACTAAGGTAACGAATTGCTTCCTCAATTTGAGACCAATGTTGAAACTTAGTTATTCTTAAGTTTTCAAATATTTTAATCAAAAACATCGGAATACTTCCAGTAAAAAAAAATTACAAGACTGGATGGAACTGTTTTGATTGTTAGAAATGTAGCAGGTAACTGCTGGCGCAAAATCATGGGTGTCAGTATCAGCACTTCGCACTAATAATCACACTTGATGACAAATTATTAAATATTGATTGGGTCGTGCTTTTTTACCCGGCCTGTAGTAGAAGGCCATGGGGGTGGAAGGAATTTCCCCCCCTACAAAATTATTTTTTTCGTCCCCCCCCCCCCCAAACCTGGCTTAGAAAAAAAAATGTTAAAAAATTTTCAAAGTCCATCCACTCCCAAAAAAAATCACACTCGCCGCCGAGAAAATTTAACCAGCGAAAAATTTCGGTATTTTTTTCTCTTTTTGTTCCCAGAAACTTGGAAATTGCACAACGACCCTAAAAAACAAAAAAATTTTTAAAGAAAAATTGTATAAAAAATGTGCAGACAGAATCCGGTTACTCGGACTGGACTCAAGTTGTTTTTTGTCATTCTTGGAGAATTGCGCTTGGTCCCCCCCCCCCCAACACTCAATCTGAAAAAAGAAAATACCACCAACAAAAAAGTGACATTTTGTGCAAAATGGAAAAAAAATTGAATCGTGTTCGGTAATTTTGTTTCCCCCCCCCTGAAACAAATGACTCCGTGTTGTTGGTATTCTGAAAACGAAGCAAAAATGTAATTCTTGGAGACCTACCTACTATTAGGTTAAACTGGGGGGAACAGTACGCCCCCCCACCCACACCCAATAAAAAATCTGAAAAAGAAAAAACATTCAAATCTGAATATTTACTGGCTTTTGAAAAAAAACACCATCTCCCCAATTTTTCTCATTTACGCAAAAACTGGAACAAAAATCAACAGTGTTCGGTAGTATTTTCTAACCGAGACAACCCACACAAAAATGTTAGTTAAAAAAAAGCACTCAATATTCGCCTTTATTATATATCTGAAAAAGAAAAAAATGTACACCGACTAATTTGGGTGGTGGTACACCCCCAATGTGAAGATTTTCTTTCTTTGCTACCAATCTTTTAAAGAAAAAAAAAAACTTGCGGTGTTTTAAAAAAAACAACCATTCTTTGTGTCATCGGTAATTTTTTCTAACCGATACAAAAAAAAAAAATTGGTACACAAAATTGGTTCAAAAATAAAATGTGGAAAAAAGCACTCAAAAATATCTGAAAAAAAATAATACTGTTTCAAAACCCTCCCCTATTCAAAAAGTTGTTGAAAAAAAAATGACTCGACAGTTCGGTAATTTTGTTGGTGATTTTCTTGGAGAATTACCACCGACTAGGTTTTGAAAGCCCCCCCCCCCACCATATGACCTATATCTGAAAAAAAAAATCGAGTTGCAAAAAAAAAAAAAGACGTACACACCCACTAATCGTTTCTCTTGGTCCCCCCCCCAAAAAAAAAAGATTGGTACAAACAGAGAAATGTTAAAAAACATTCAAATGTGAAAAAAAAAAACCCAATAATTTTTTTATGAGAATTAAAACCGACTCACTGGAAAAACTGTTCGGTACCACACCCCTGCACAAACTGGGGAAAAAATATGAATCCAGACCCAGTTACCCCCCCCCCCCCCGCATCTGAAAAAAATTTCATATATTCTGAAAAAAAAAATGTGAAGATTTTTTATTTTTTATTTTTTATATACCAATCTGAAAAAGAAAATAGTGAACATCGACCATTGACAAAATATTCATGGAGGAACACCATCTCCAAGTTCTCTTGCAAAACTGGAAAAAAATCAGTGTGTTCGGTAATTTTCTAACTTACACACAAATAAATGTTATAAAATATTCAAATGTGGAAAAAAAGAACTCAAGTGTTGAAAATATTTTAATATATATATAATATATCTGAAAAAGAAAATAAATACCCCCCCCCCCCTTCAAATCTGAAAAAGTTTTTGAATAATGAAATTTGACATTTCTGACTAGTCTGGAGGGGACACAAATTAAGTACCGACCGCGCAAACTGGAAAACAACAAGCTCGGTATCTGAAAAAAAAAATCGAGTGCAGGCAAATTGGGAAAAAAATTGTTTCCCCCCCACCCCCCAATGAAAAAACGGACACAATTGTTTGACATTTTTTATTATGAGTTTTTTTTACCTCTCAGACACAACTCCACTGACGCACAACATTACCATTATCCATGTGGCAGCACGAATCTTTTCAGCCTCTGTGACAATGAAACAATAATAAAACAAACAAAAAAAAACAAGACAAAAAACCAGATAATTGCTCTTTTGGGGGAGTTGTGTACTTTTCTTTTTTTAATCATGTATTTTTTTGCTCGCGTTACCTGTAAAAAAGACCGGACCCACCTATGATGACCCCCCCCCCATCACAATAGTTTTTTTCTCTGCAAAAAAAACACCCACGGTGCATTATCGTGAGGAAAAGGAATCTAAAGGCTGACAACGAGCACTAAGAGGAAGACATCTTGGTGGTCCCGGTCCCGGTACCTCTTGACCATAGATCGGGGTACTGGCTTCGAGAGCAAAATCAAATATGGGGGGAGGGGGGTTATAAAGGACAAGACCGGCTAGTATCGAAGATCTGACGAGGTTAAATTGGACAAGGAACAGTCCTCAAACAAATATCTGCTGGAAGCCAACTGGACAAAAAATTGACGTCCCCATTGTACCTATATATATCGCATCAGTGACACTACACTGCTCAAATAATATAATACACAAAAAGATTGTTAAAAACAAGCGGGTGAAAGTCGGTTGCAGCAATGGCGGACAATTCACATACAATCTTACATACAGTCTCCAAGCAGTGGAAGGATATCTAAAGGGGGGTTGTAAACTAGAAGAGGTGGAGAAGCACCAACCTACAAAAATATATAGAAAGTGAGGTGGCAAAATGTGACTAGGACAGTTTGTCAAGGTGGGGTTGTGTTACTCTCTTGGAGGGTGTGGCGGTTGAACTGAGCGGAGGAATCTATCTGCTAAAAGAGAAGCAAAGAGAAGTGAGTGTCGGGGTGATATTTTTGGTTGTGGAAGGGCGGTTGCTAGGATTCGATCTCCTTGGAATTGATGCGATTAGAGAGCGGGAACGAACAAGTAAATGTGCGGATGGGGGGACTGCATCGTGGAAATGGGCGAAGTCCCAGAGTGCTATCCCAAGAAAGAACTCGGCCCTCCCAAGGCTGTGCAAAACAGAAAGTCCAGTACTCGACTATCGAGAACTAAATGGCTATGTGGATGTGTAACGTCAGGGATCTATGCTCTTGTAGGATCGCTTCCTCTCTCTGACGAGGAAGAAGAGGATTTTTTCTGAGGACAGAGGCTGGTCAGGTTCCCTCGGATGTCGGTGGTATGCCAGCAGATGGAAGAGAAAGTTCAACCGGTCCCCCTTCAGCCACCGAAACAAAAAGACTGCGCCCGCATTGTCATTTGTGTGATCCGAAGATCAAGGAGAGTGTGATGATCGAGCGGTGGAGGTGGCTCGCGACATCGAACCACACGGAATTAAATGAGAGGGGGAATCTGCTAAAAAGGGAAGAAAAAAACGGGAAAAAGGAGAGAAAATCTGAGGAATTTTCGTTTATTGGAAGCTCGAAGTTATACAGAGGTTTTTTGGGGGTTCCGTTTTCAGAGGGCAACAAATTGATGTTGGACCAGACCTACCCCAGGCCGACATAGCGAGGATAAGATAGCCCGAACTCAAGCGGGCAGTGACTGCCGATTGATTGGATGGTCACTTAGGCACAGACATTCCCAGCTAAGCAGGCCCTGGAAGTCTACAATGGACTGGCTAAACCGACCGGAAGATGAGGGAGACTTACCCTCAGAGAATGGGAAGGTGGAGAGGTGTGATGTTTTTTTTACCGTATAAAATAGGTGCAATTTTACTAGTGGGAGACAAGGGCAGGTGTCCGATAAGGTGGAAAAGAGGCCAATAAGCTAGACGGCTAGGTGCATGAGCAAAGTACAGAAAGGGTAACCTGTCAAATTTAAGTAGCGGGACGTCACAACTGTGAAGGGAAGCTGATGGGATGCTCAGAGTTCGTGGTGTCCATCGCTTACCTCCCAGGCAGAAGAGACGTTTGAGGAATGAGCCCTGATCGGATCGAATTTGAGTGATTAATTCACAAAATGTAGTGAGAGACGGGCAAATCGAAAAGACGATTGCCTTCTTCTTTCTGCAAGCTAAGGAAGATCGTGCTTTGCACAACAAAAAAAGGGATGGGGAGTGATCGTGGAGTGGAGAGAGCAGAGCATCAGACGAATGCTCAACCTGCTTCCTGGGCCCACATTTTTTGTCCTTCTCCAAGCCGCATTTTCCAATTCGATCAGTGTCACACAGTGCTTATCTCCAGAATTTGGTACCATACATAGACAGCAAAAATTTCTTGTGTCCCATTTTACGTAACAGGCAGTCACAGGCTGTGTGTGGTAACTTGATGAAGAAGAGAAGCCGACTCCCCCATTATTAGGGGTGCCGGACAATCTAGGCTGATGGCGAGGCACGGGAGTAAACCGCCTGTCTCAAACCGAAAACACAAATGCCTTCCTCTGCGAACTTTTAGGGGAGATGGATGGGGTCACATTTTACACCCCACCAAAAATGTCGGACTATGAACCAACCATCAACTACTAATGACGTAAATGATTAAGGCTATTCCCCCTGGAGCAGCTGGCCGGAGGATGCCCCTGAAAAGTTGGGTCACCGACAATGGTCCCGAAAAACGTAAGAGCACTGCGAAGGTAGAGAGCTTCTACCTTGCATAAAGTAATATAGAGAATTTGGACCTGCCTGCAGTGACGGTTTTTCTTCCAATGACGAAGCCTCAACTTTTGGCCGAAGGAAGAACATGGATGGGGGGGATCATCCTCGAACCAGGCCATGGATCAGGCGTCAGTAATAAAAATATAGGAGAGAGGTGCAATCATATAATAATTGCCTGAACCCTGTCCCTACAACCCCCCCTACTAAGACAAGCAAAAGTTCTTCCGTCGCAAGGTCTAGTCTAGATAGAGTTTATTCGAACAGGTCCTGCACCTGTAAAATTTTATATAGTGGGCAGTCACACAGACTGTGTGTGTACTTGAGTTGTTAAAAAGGGAAAGCCAACCGACCCCCAATATGATGCTCAGTGTTCGAGGTGTCCATCGCTTATCCCCGGCAGAAGAGAAGTTCGAGGAACGAGCCCTAATGGGATCGAATTTGAGTGATTGGGCAGAATTATGGGAACCGATAGAGAAGAACACTTGAAGGAGTTGGATAATGAGCTGGTCAGGCCACAATCGTAGTAGAAAGTAACGATGGGGGGGGGGGGGTCGACATTTTTCGCTATTCCCGAAGCCGGATTTTCGATTCGTGTCACACACAAACAGTTACTCCCATTTATTGAATAATAACATGTGATGGGATCTAAGGGGGACAACATCAACGCCCTCCATCAGGACTCACATATTCTTTCTCAAACAGGCAAGAGTATACTGGCCTTCTCACTGAATCCTCAGATGAGACCAGGCACATTTCCCACCAGTTAACCTGAATATCTTCTGGCACTTCTCCACCCTTGTTAATGAATGTCTTCCTCGCGTTGCCAACCATTCTAAATTAACGAGGATATTCCACTCAACACATATTCAGTTGCAACAATGTGCGGACCTAAAGGCAACAGAAGCGTATATCAGTCCAAAGAACTTCAACCGATACCATGCATCCATCCTCCTAGGATCTGATAGCTTCGTCAGATCAAGGAAAGGAACCGTCTGCTGAATCTGTAGCTGCCGCATAAACCCGGGTACGTGCATTTACCCAGGAAATACAACAACGACAAACCCGCTAATTTGATCGGCTTCCCACCAAGTCTCAAGTTGCCTTTCCCTATCTTCATTCATAACTTTATTACTATGCACTTCCCTTTTTGTATGTTGACTCCCATTCATTCATTACACTACCCTAGTTTCACTTACTCTCTCCTTCTCATTTCATCCTTCCACCTGTCATAATCATCATGCGTTGCTCCTCCCTGGCAAATTTTGTGCTTACAGAGTCCTTTTTTGAACTCCCTCCCAACACAAAAATTCTAGGCTGGGGAGACATAATGAGAACACTCTTACCTTTTTGTGTGGTCTTTATTTGTCCTCCGGACAGCAACTGTCATATGAGAAAAATTATAAGACAAATTGCAATATTACAACAACTTTGTGTAGTTGTTTCATTTGCTGAGTAAAAAAAAAAATTTCTTGTTTTATACAAAAAATAAAAAGACAATAGAACAAAAAGGTACATCACCACTTGTATGCTTAAATACTAGAGTGAAAATGCTAGTGTATTATTATACAAGAATGTTTTCAGAACAGTATCCCTGCCATAAGGCAAAGCTGGTCAAGAACTAGACTGGCCTGCTCAGAGTCCTGAAATGACCCCCTATAGAAAACTTATGGAACTGTGTGACCCAATAAGCGAAATCCTGCAGTCGTAAGATGCACAGCAGTTACTGAAAAACAAAGGTCTTTTGCCTTTTTAATGTGATTTAGTTAAAAATGATTGTTCCTTAATTTTGACACTTGAAATCTGTAAAATGGTGGATACTTTAAAAATATTATTTTCAGATTTAATTTTTTTGACCGTAAAAACACAATTTTTTTTTACCCTTTTTACTGTGTAAAAAATGTACAAACTTGTTTTTTTTTAAATACAACTTTCAACCTCATCATATTCCAATCTAATTTAATTGATTTAAAAAACAAAACAATATTTTAAATCTGAAAAATTTAGAACAAATTGTAAAAATTTGAAAGACGCGTGATGTTTGGGGTTATTTCGGAATGGGGCGGAGTGATCAAAAATTAATACAGACAGATACATAATCGCCATTTATAGATTTAGAATGAGGATGAGGGGTATGAGTAGGGAGATGGACGAGAGCGACCAACTGGACGTAGAGCAGATAGAGGCCCGGTTAAAGGAGGCGTTTACGGACGGCGCATTCACAGCCTATAGGAAGTTGACCATGGTTAGATGGGCTGGCGAGCAGGTGGATGTTTACGCCAATAACATCAGACGGTTGGTCGGACTAGCAGGTTTCGATGGCGTCGGACTTGAGAAGTTTGTCAAACTGGTTTTGTCACGGGATTCCTTGAGGCCATCTCTATTGGACTCCAACAAGCGCCAAACATTGAGACTCTAACCATGGGAGAGACCTAATAGCGAGAGCAAGGGTACTAACAACAGTTAGGGACCAAAGCCAACTTGTGATTGCAGCCGTGTATCCACCTGGCAGTAAAACAGCAGTTCCCAAGAGCTGCCACAACACTGGTATAACCTGCTACAGATGCAGCGGCAGGGGTCACATAGCAAGAGACTGCCGAAGACGTGAAACACGTGGCTACCAATGCGGCAAGGTTGGACACTGGGCCCGGAACTGTTCGGGAAACGAGCCAGGGGATGAAGCATCAGCGCCAGCCTTCTCCCCCACCAGGATGTAAACAGGGCGCTCCCGGAGGTTATTATCCATGTTGATGGGATGCAGTGTTCGGCGTTAGTTGACACGGGATGTGCACAAACAATAGTGGATGCGAGCAGATGCCGATCCTGGAAGACGGCGAAGGTGGACATCGTAGCCATTGGAGGCGCGTCCGGTGCATGCTGCGGCAGTGGTGCGGTCACCATTGCCACAGATGAAGGCAATGCTGTCAGGATAGATGTTCTGGTGGTGCGTGGTAGACCACTGGGATTTGATCTATTATTGGGGATCGATGCGATTAAAGCGTTGGGAGGTGTCACTGTGGGACCGACAGGAGCGGTGAAGAGCTGCGTAATAACGTGTCCGAATATCGGGTGGCTGCGGAAATTCGACCAGAATATGATCAGGAGCTCCGCACGTGGATATGAATAAGGGTTGGCTCGTGCCATACCCGGAAGAAAGGCTGGGACCTCCAAAGGGTTTGATTCCGTTGATGGCCGTGGTACAGCGGAATAAGGCAAAGGTGCGCCCAGTGATGGACTATCGCAAACTTAACGATCATGTGGACATATTCACGGCAAACGCTGATGTTTGCGCTGCTAAGATGCGTGAATGGCGCCAGAAAGGAGCTAACGCGTCTCTGCTGGACCTCAGGAGAGCGTACCTCCAAGTACGAATCCACGAGACACTGTGGCCGTACCAGACTGTGGAGATCGATGGAAAGAGGTACTGTCTGACGCGTCTAGGATTTGGATTGAATGTGGCTCCCCTTGTCATGAAGGCCATCGTCAGCACGGTTCTATCGCAGGAGGAAGCCATGGACCGCGCAACATCGGCTTACATCGATGATATCCTGGTCGACGAAGATGTTATGCCCGCGTCTTGTGTCAGGGAACATTTGGCCCGGTTCGGACTGGAATGTAAGGACCCGGAGCGGTTGGGGGACGGCACATGCATGCTGGGATTAATGGTCTGGAGGGAGCGCGGCGTCTTGCGCTGGAAGCGAGGACACACAGTTCAAGAAGTTCCCGACATCGTCACACGACGAACTGTGTTCTCCTTATGTGGAAGGCTTGTTGGGCACTTCCCGGTGTGTGCATGGCTTCGGGTGGCATGCGGAGTGATTAAGAGGAGAGCCAGTTCGATCACAAAAGGCTGGGATGACAAAGTGACTGACCCCCTCCTCCGGAATATGATATGCGAGACTATGGATGCAGTGAAGCGGAGTGATCCAGCTTGTGGAGACTGGTGCGTGAACGGCCGGGAAGTGAATGTATGGGTCGATGCCAGCTCGCTAGCAACTGGGGTAGCATTGGAAAGACAGGGGACAGTGTTGGAGGATGCTTGTTGGCTGCGACCTGAGAACGATGGCCAGCATATTATTAATTTAGCCGAACTGGACGCCGCGTTGAAGGGCATCAACTTGGCTCTGCAGTGGCAGAGCAAGGTATTGCATATAAAGACCGACTCTGCATGTGTGTACCACTGGGTGTCGGACACTCTAACTGAGAAAACACGAGTTCGCACCAAGGCAGCCAGTGAGATGCTAATTAGGAGACGGTTGAGCACACTCAAGGAGCTTGTGATGGAGTACAAGCTCTCGGTGGACGTAACGTTCGTTGCATCGATTCAAAACGTGGCCGACCAACTGACTCGCGTGCCACAGCGGTGGTTTGACGCAATGAAAAGGGAAAAGGGGCCCGAGCCCCTGATAGGTGCTGTACACGTAGATGAACTGGACGCGGCCCAGATCATGGATATTCACAAACGCAGTGGACACCCAGGAGTGCGACGCACAACTTATTTCGCCAGAAGAGTTTGTCCTGCAACGACGAAAGCAACGGTTAAGTCGGCTATACAAACCTGCGTAGAATGCCAATCAATAGATCCAGCGCCGGTCTACTGGGAGAAGGGAAAACTGGAGGTGAGCAGCAATTGGCAGAGGTTGGAGATGGACATTACACATTACGGTGGTTATCATTTCCTAACTATCACAGATTGTGGCCCGTCACGGTTTTCTGTGTGGAGGCAGTTGGCACGACAGGACTCGGCAAGCGTGATTGGTCAACTGAGAGTTGTCTTTTTTGAGCGTGGCCCACCGCGGGAACTACTCACCGATATCGACACAGCCTTTCGCAGGAGGGAATTTAGGATTTTCGCAGATGAATGGGGCGTGAACCTGAGATTCTGTTGCCCCAGCCGGGAACGGAATTGCAGAGCGGTGCCACCGTACCGTAAAACGGATTGCGGCTAGAATGAGCTGCTCCATACAAGAGGCTGTCTACTGGCATAACGTCACACCAAAAGACGATGAGTCACATTTGACCAATGCGATCTACCGTTACGAAGTGAGGGTAAAAGGGGTTGACGTGGTGCCATCATTAGCAGGTCCTGAACATGGTCCTTACCAGGTTGGAGACTGCGTGTGGGTGAAGTCACCGGAGAATCGCTGCACCACGAGTTTTGGCCAAGGTCGGGTAACAGAACTAATCAGTCCACAATCTGTCGCGGTGAATGGAATGCCCAGACATGTGAAGGACCTGCGCCCACGCTACAGTATACTCTCGTTAGAGGAAGATTCTGACAGCGCAACATCTTCAGAGAGTCTGATAACTGACGACGACACGGAGTCGGATGATTTACCCGAGACAAAAGTAGAAGCCCGCAATCCTGAAGAGTCCCACACCCCCGAAGAAGCCCACGCCTCTGAAGAAGCCCCACTTTTGCGAAGGAGCACCCGGCAAAGAAGACCGCCGAGGTGTCATCTTTGTGATCATGAGATCAGGGGGGAGTGTAGTGACGGCTTGGAAGGAGACAGTCGTAACACCGAGGCGCGAACCCACGCCCATTAAATTACGAGACTGAGAGGGTTGCATTATGCAAATTAGGTGTAGCAAGAAGACTACATAAAAGGCGGTGTCTTTTGGATCGGTGGCAGTCGAGTAGAGAACGTCACGAAGATCGGATACGTTGGGAGAAGACGGAGGAAAAAGAAGGAAAAAAAAACGCGTTGCACGGTTAAAGGAACACAATTCACAAAATTACTATTACAGTTTTTAAATACAATTTTCTGGCAGATTGGTAAATAAAGTTAGCAAAATCCGTTTTGGAGCAGATTAGAGTTCTATATATTTTTAGAAGTGTCTGCTCACGACTCGCGGGAGCTGTTTGGCTGCATTTTTTTTAACGTAATTTATATGGGGTGGTGTAGTTTCCTGTCAAAGATTGATTCCCAGATTGCAGAAGTGTGTTTTTGGAGAATTTGAAGCTATTGTTGATTTTATTTATGTTATTTTGTAGTTTTCTTTCTAAGGTGTGAATGTTTTTGGAGCGGAAGCTAATTAAGCAATCATCTACATATAGGGAGTCAATGGTGTCGTTTGAGAGTTTTTTGTGATATTGTTTATTTTGATGTTGAAGAGGGTGGTTGAAATGATACTGCCTTGTGGTACACACCCTCTTCTTGAATTTTTTGGACTGATTTTCGGTTTGTAAGTAGTTTCGTATGCTTTTTCTTGTTAATAATTTTTTCCAATGATCAACCAATGAATGCAGTTCAGAAGTCTTTGGTGTGTGCCAATGTATATTTGTTTTGTATACAAGATTAGTGTAGGTTAAAATGGATGTCATCAAATTCTCTCAAGCAGGAAATAAATTGTGGCAAGCAGTCCGTTTCCAGCAACAGTGTGATGTTATTTATACAAGTGGCACACCGACTGCAAATTGCAACATGTTTCTGCAATTTACTCATGACACACAGGTGAGAAACAGACGACCAATTCGCCAGCATTTTGAAATTATTGGAAAGGGTTAATTTTAGGTTACATTTACTATCCTGGAAACCGTCATAGGGGGAATTCAACTAAGCGGGACGTTCTCCATCCAGTTAGCAACGGCATCCAGCCAAACACGGCAGAATGTCTCTTTTGGGGTCTCCGTTAATGACCAGAGTGTGAGCTATTCCAACAATTTGCTGGAGTTTTCCAGATTCTGGAGGGTTACACGCTGCCTTCCTTGTAACGTACTGTGTTTTATTCTTGTATGGAAAAATGTCTGTTTTTATGCAGGATAAGGCAAGACTATGGCAAGGAATCCGGAAAACATCGAAGACTTGTTGTGGCTGAGATGTGCAGCAATTATTGAAAAAACAAAGGTGGCATTTTTTGTTCCTGCAATTCTGTGGTATTAATTCATCTGAACAATGTCAGTGAGAAATTTTCACAAAAATTTTTGTTTAGATTCATCAGATTTAATTTTTTTGGATGGAAATAAACATTTTTTAAACAAAATTTACCCTTATGTACAAACTTGTTTTTTTTTCATCTTTTATCTCTCTTTTTTGAAATACATTGTTTTTTATTAATTTTATTTATAATTTATTTTTTATTAAGATTCAATCGAGGAGAATGACACAGGGGAGGTAACTCTAATACATCATCATCCCACCAAGGTTTCAAACTTGCTCAGCATGGAAGGGCACCCCGTGCAGAGTGGCGCTGCTCAATGGTGTGGGGAAGCAGACTCTCGAGGGTAAATCTTGCACTTCTTTTCATTGTAGACATAGTTATATTGATTCACTCACACCTTTCCTCAGGTTAGGTTGTTTTTCTTCGGTTGTGTGTAAAATATATATATATATATATATATATATATATATATATATATATATATAATATGTACAGTAAGTAATACATGAGTCTGGGGGTTTAAAAAACAAGTTAGTTTTTGCATACTGATTTGTAACCTATTTTTTTGCATCAAAAATGAATGCGCAGCATGAGTGAGGATTGATAATTTTTATCATTTGGATACAGCAGGGACAAAGAAACTACGCCGGAAAGGAATTGTGCGAGACGGGTGGCTTACGCCCGAACTTCTTGCTAACTGGTAACATCCACCAGTCTTCAGGCGTCCTGATCCGCATCTGTGACACACGTCTATGAACCAGACTACATGGAATGAGGGGGCATAAGAACCGCTCGCATGCTGGTGGCTCTTTGATTCCAGTGGGGATTGTCATTATCCACAGTAGTGGAGTCTCTGTACTGGTCAGAGACATCCTGTCTGCGGTGGTTAGCATGTGCATGTCGGTGCGCTCGATTGTTGCGGTTTATGCGCTGAACACACCTGGGGGAGAGGGTTTCCTTATGCAACTCTCGACCCCAAAATAGGTCGGGGGGGGGGGGTAATAGCGGGTCGTGCCGGTGTGAAAACAGCCTGTAGATTCCATGTCGATCACCGCATCCTATTCGAGTACTTACATCAGATTTTCTATCTTGTCAGACCATAAAATAATTAATTATGGCCAGTTTGAATTTAAGCGCTAAGCCTAGATTAGATGGATACTGGATCTGCATACTGGAGATACAAGACTTCCGGGGAGCCTTACCAATGGGGAGAAGGTAACTAAGGCTAAGTTTAGACACTTTACTGTCAAGTATGCCCAACACCTCGCCTGAGATAAGGCAAAGGGAGAAAAAGCATTTAGAGAATAAGCTAACCAGAGTGGTGGCTGGTAGGGGCATTTCCTAACTGCAGGGGGAACCTCAACCATTTGGCTAGTGAGTGATACGATGGTCAGTTAGTTAAAGCTAGTTTATGAAGCCGTGAACGTTGACGCTCGGATAGCTATATTCAGAAAGTCAAGAGCCTGTTCTCTCACGTCGAGAGCATTTAAAAGCTTGTTTTTTTTTACCCATTCACGTCACGCCAAACACGGCAGAATGTCTTCTTTGGGGGTCTCCATTAATGACCAGTGTGAGCTATTCCAACTCTGGAAAGGTTGCCTTCCTAGTAAATAACCTCTCCCTGTGGGGATTCTTCTTCCGCCCCACTGAGATCCTCTTGGAACTTATTCTCACCGACAAAACTCATCCTGGACATCTGGGTCTTTTTTTTAACCAATTCATATAAAAAAATTAGAGATAACTAATTTCTGCAATATATTCTCCTTATTTCCCACATCCCTCTATTTTTTTCTACTGGCCCTGACGCTATCTATTGAGGGGTCAATTCTATCCGTTGTGGAAACAAACTCTTCTTACCTTTCAGATATCCGCGTTGAACTTGAGCGGGCCAACTTGTCAGAATACGGATGCAGGATGAATCCACTCCACTGTTGGTACTTGTGGGTAGCGATCGACATGAAAAAGAAAATAATCAAAATAGACAACAATTGGCAATGATTACAAAAAATAATCAATTATTGAAAAGACTATCCCATCAGAGGAAGATTCACAACGCGGTCATAGAGCATTGTTTCTTGCCTCTCTGGTCAATATATGAGTATTATCACATAACCCATGTGGAGTGGTGGCCTGAATCCAGAGTTACAATTTCCGTTAGATGATGAGGGAACTCCACCTCGATCGCTCAACAACCATTAACGCGGATATTTTATTATTTTATTCCACTCATCACATATTTAGTCACAACAATGTGCAACCATTATTCATTTACTCCAAAACTAAGCCTAACCCCTAACCCCGACCCTTCTAATCTCCAAAAGGCAACAGAAGCGTTATCATCCAAAGTCTTTTCCCAGGTACCTTGTGTCCATCCTTCCGAGGAGTGACAGCTCCGTCAGATCATGGAAAGGTCCGATCTGCTGAATCCATAGCGGCCGTAAAACACGGGTGCATGCACTCACCCGCGAAATACGATACTAATGAACCCACTAAGATCGGTTCCCCACCAAGTCTCAAGTTGCCTTTACCCTAATTTCGTTCATACTTCATTCATACCTTAACTAAAACCCTACACTAGTTTTATGATACCACACTCTCATTGTTTTATGTGATTCTATGTGGTCCTTCCTACCTCCCTTTTCTGTATATATCATTTTCATCCTTCCACATTTTTCACCTGTCATACATAAAACGAACTTTTTAAAACCATATTCTTCGGGTCCCCTTCTTTTTATTATTTTTTTTTGGGGGGGGGGGGCGGGGGGTACCGAAAATTAGGACATTTTTAACGACAGCTAACAAAAAAAGACTCACAAATTCAGTTTGTTGCGTGTTGTTCTGTTAACTGGCGTTAAAAATGTCAAGAAACTTACCTTTCGAACCGTGAACAGCCTCTCTCTCGGTCTCTTTTTTAAACCTTAAAAAAACAAAAAAAAATTTTTTTAACGATTTTTAATTGGAATAAAATTTAAAAATAAATCTTTATCTTTGTTAAAGCAAATAAAATAGATTTTCAAGTGTTCGTAACCGATGCATTTCGGTTTCTAATTTAATGAGCAAAAATAATTAAAAAATTAACTTTCAACGAAAAAGCAAAATTCAGAAATTAGCATTGTCGATTTCGCCTGCGAAAAGTCGTATAATATTAATGACACAGGGGAGATAACTCTAATTTACTCGGTTCATAAGTAGTTCAGTCGTTATATTAGAATGACACAAACACTGTGTTATCAGAATGACACAGGGGAGGTAACTAATTTTACATCATCCCACCAAGGTTTGGTTTCTTCATCAGGGTCGGACTTGCTCAGCACGGAAGGGCACCCCGTGCGGGGTGGCGCTGGTCATTGGTGTGGGGAAGCAGACTCTCGAGGGTAAATCTTGCACTCACACCTTTCCTCAGGTTAGGTTGTTTTTCTTCGGTTGTGTGTAAATATATATATATATATATATATATATAAATATATATATGTACAGTAAGTAATACATGAGTCTGGGGGTTTAAAAAACAAGTTAGTTTTTTGCATACTGATTTGTAACCTATTTTTTTGCGTCTGTGACACATGTCTATGAACCAGACTACATGGAATGAAGGGGCATAAAACCGCTCGCATGCTGGTGGCTCTTTGATTCCAGTGGGGATTGTCATTATCCACAGTAGTGGAGTTTCTGTACTGGTCAGAGAGACAACCTGTCTGCGGCATGTGCATGTCGGTGCACTCGATATTTGGATTGTTGCGGTTTATGCGCCCAACACACCTGCGGGAGAGAGGGTTTCCTTTCTTCGGCAATTGGAGAGGTACCTCAAGAGTCCAGAGCGAGTATGCTTAATGGGGTATGCAACTCTCGACCCCGGGGGGTAATAGCGGGTCGTGCCGGTGTTAAAACAGCCTGTCTGACTTTGATGGCTTTATGCGTCGACAGATTCCATGTCGATCACCGCATCCTATTCGAGTACTTACATCAGATTTTCTATCTTGTCATACGTCAAAGTGGTCAGACCCATAAATTATGGCCAGTTTGAATTTAAGTGCTAAGCCTATCTCCATACTGGAGATACAAGACTTCTGGGGAGCCTTACCAACGGGGGAGCAGGTAACTAAGGCTAAGGTTATACACTTTGTTGTCAAGTATGCCCAATGCCTCGCCTGAGATAAGGCAAAGGGAGAAAAAGCATTTAGAGAATAAGCTAACCAGGGTGGTGGCTGGTAGGGGCATTTCCTAACTGCATTTGGCTAGTGAGTGATACGATGGTCAGTTAGTTAAAGCTAGTTTACAGAGTCTTGAACGCCGACGTGACGCTCGGATAGCTATATTCAGAAAGTCAAGAGCCTGGAAGAGGTTCTCTCACGTCGAGAGCATTTGGAGGAGCCCTCCCCCCTGACTTTGTCGATTCGCCCCCATCTGGAGGCGGCCCGAGCGGCTAGCAGGTCGGCCCATTGGTTTTGCTCATGGCTCCATCATTGGACAGGTTACATTGATCGGCATGGTGGAGAAGGCTTTAGGCCCAACACAGAGTTAAAGATTTTTGCAGACCGTTGTCGCTGGGAATGGACCAGAGTTTTCTGTGAAAGAGAGATTGATTCAAAACAGCCTGCATTTGATTCGCACAATAATAGAGGGTGTAAAAGACATGGAAGCCGCACTGATCAGGCTTTTCAATAGGGTCGACCATCGTTTCCTGGATTCTGTCCTGGAGGCTGCCAGTTTTAATACGGACTTCAGCAAGTGGATTTCCATCCTGTATCGCCTCTTTTGGAGTCGTTTGTGGTCTCTCGGTCGGTACGTCAGGGATGTCCGCTGTCGCCCCTGCTTTATGGACTGGCATTGGAGCCCTTACTCCGCAAATTATGGGACGGGCCGGCGAAGACGGGTCTTGCATGGGATCTGACGGAGGACGTGTCAGGGTTTTCACATTTGCTGATGATGTCACCATTTTCGTGTCGAGCCGCATTGACGTGATAACGGTGGTTAAGGCGCTCGAAGAAGTTACAGGGTCGCAGCAAGTCCACCAGCCTGCGGTTGGCTGCCTAAAAGTCGAATCGTCAGTCGCGATTTGGATTCGAAGGACACTTAAAGTGTAGAGCCGAGGCGCCTTTTGATTTTCACCTGCCTGCTCTTCTCACTTATTTCGAAGAGGGGAGCCATATGGCTACAGACAGGTCGCAAGGGAGGCCTAGGAATGCCGGATATGGAAAGTTAAAGGTCGAATCCCGCCGTAGCAGGAACCAAAATTTCTCTCCGGATGCCGAGCCGGGGCCCAGGGCTCTTAAGCAGCCGACGGAAGTTAGTGAAGGGGTCTGCTTCGGATGGGATGGTCGGAGGAGGAGATCCGCTATCAGTGCAGTCTGGCACCAGGCTTAAGTTACCTCAACAACTCTGAGACAGAGTGAGGACGGATCCTTACTGCCAGCGCTGCGACGATCACAAAAGAGAAACTATAAATATAGTTTGTTTATAATAGTGTCTCTTACACCTTTTTAAATGCATACTGTTGTTATTGTTTATGAATTATTTTTATGCAAGATTATTTTCTCCGGTGAAGAAATTATATTTCTATTTAATATAATTTCGTTCTTTCTATTTTTTATACCGTAAATTTTCAGTTTTTTTTGTATTAAAAATATTTATTTTTTTTAAATACTCTAAAATCTAAAATATTGGATAACTTAATTTTTGGCGCTTTTTACGTTTGTTTTCGCATTTCTTACGGACTACGCAATAATTAGATTTTAGAGTCGGGGATAACGATTAATGATCACCACAGTAAAAAAAAAAACCCAACACTTTTTATTTACTGGTGATTTTGAAATCAGCCAATGTATTCATGTAACAACTTGATAAAAATGCACTGTCCGGTTGTATCAGTCATCCCATAACTTCTGTCCGGATGTATCAATAACAGTGAAACAAGGGTTGCTCAATCACATCCGCACCTAGCAACCTAAACTTATATCTTTTAAAATAAAAATAGTTCTTTGGGGGGAGAATGTTTGGGACGCGGGTGGGGGGAATTTGGGGGGGGCGGGTGGTAGTGGTGGGGGGAATTATCAACATCTTCATCCTGTGGGGGTGCATATACAATATAGGACCCGGGTGCTTCTGCAGAATAGGGACCATGGGTTCTTATGCAGTATAGGGATCAGGGGTGCTTCTACAGTATAGGACCCAGCACTGGGGGTGCTTCTACAGAATAGGGACCATGGGTGTTTATGCAGTATAGGCACCGGGGGTGCTTCTACAGTATAGGATCCAGAGGCTTCTGCAGTACAGGCACGGGGGGGTGCTTCTGCAGTATAGCCACCGGGGCGCTTCTACGGTATAGGACCCAGCACCGGGGGTGCTTTTACAGTATAGGACCCAGCACCGGGGGGGGGGGGGGGCTTCGTCAATTAAGGACCCAGAGGCTTCGGCGTTGTCCGGGAGAAAAGTGCTCAATATCCTATTTTGCTTGCGGAGATGAGAGGAGGAGGAGGGAGAGCCCCGGGCAACGCCGGGTACCCCTGCTAGTCTCATCTCATCTCAATCTCAATATATATAAGGCAAAAATCTGTGTGTGTATGTCTCGCTAAAACTTAAAAAATACTATACAAACACCCCCAAATCAGGTATTATTTTAACCGCCATAACCTCGAGAAAATAATATCTAGAAATTAAAAAAAAAGATTCATTTTTAAGGGGTCAAATAGCCATTTTTTCGTTTAATGTGATCACGATGTTATCTTGTGCACGTGACGTCACATTGATAGGTACATGACGTCATAGTGATAGTTTTATATCTATTTTTCATCCTCTATTTGTATACATATTAAATAACGTCTCAATAAGTAAAGTGCTTCTAAAGTATAACGGTCCCTAGAAATATTGGTGCTTCTAAAGTATTATGGTCCCCAGGAATGTTGGTGCTTCTAAAGTATAACGGTACCCAGAGGATTGAAAATGATGAAGAATATCATGAGGGGATTGAAAATGATGAAGAATAGCATGAGAGGATTGAAAAAGTCTGAAGAATATCATGAGAGGATTGAAAAAGTCTGAAGAATATCATGAGAGGATTGAAAAAGTCTGAAGAATATCATGAGAGGATTGAAAAAGTCTGAAGAATATCATGAGAGGATTGAAAATGATGAAGAATAGCATGAGGGGATTGATACATATCCATGATCCATGATACATCATACATACCCATGATCATCATACATACCCATGTTACATCATACATACCCATGTTACATCATACATATCCATGATACATCATACATATCTATGATACATATCCATGATACATATCCATAATACATGATACATATCCATGATACATGATACATATCCATGATACAGCACCGAGGGTTCTTCTACAGAATAGGACCCAGCACTGGGGGGGGGGGGGCTTCTTCAATATAGGACCCAGAGGCTTCGGCATTGTCCAGGAGAAAAGTGCTAAATGTCCTAGATAGAGCTACTGTAGTTTTTCTCTTCGGACTATTGTGCAGATGAAAAGGAGGGGAGATCGGTAAGAGTTATTTTAGTAGTGCTCTGGAGGCCGTTTTGATTTTCTAAATACTCGGTGTTGTCTGGGAGAAAAGTGCTCAATATTCTATTTTGCTTGCGGAGAGGAGGAGAGAGAGCCCCGGGCAACGCCGGGTACCCCTGCTAGTATATATATAAGGCAGAAAGAAGGTGAAAGTATTTTTAACAGGAAAACTCTTACTGCACAAAATTGCCAAACAAGGCATACATACAGTCTGCACTTGTCCTCCTTTTTTGTTTGCATTTTTTAATTTGAACTAATTCATGTCTAAAAATTCCGTAATGTCATCTACATGCACCTTTTGAAATTTCGGCACATGTTCGTCTTTTCTCACAGTCCGTTTTTCACAAACTTTTTAATGACCAGTTTTTTTTTCTTTTTTCGGTGTACACTTACCTATCAGGCTGCTAGAGAATTCCGGGTTTTTTTGAAAAAAAATTCAAATATTTTACATTTTAGGAGCGGGGTTTCCAATGTTAATTCAACGTAGACTGATCCCCCACTTTTTGACCATCTCAATTTTTGTCTTTTTCGGTGTACAATTACCTATCATGTCAGTAGAGAATTCCGGGGTTTTTGGAAAGAAATTTCAGAAAATTTAGATTTTAAGACGGGGGATAAGTTTTCAATGTAAATTCAACGTAGACTGTCACACAATAAGAAAATGTTCAAATTTTATTTTGTATCAAAAAAAAATTTGTATAAAAAACCGTAGTAAAAATATTTTGTTGCGTGTCCGCCAACTTTTTTATTTCAGGACAAAAAACGAGGTTTCTTTGTTATATAAAAAGATCGATAATTGTAAAACTTTTCTTCTATTTCGCTACCTTTTTCACTGATTTGACTGGAATAACTGTCACGGATTAAATATATATAATATACTTATTCAAGTACTTTTTATTTAAAAAAGAAATTAAAATTTTCCCGATCACGTGGAAATACAACCGCCATTTTCGAATAAGGGAGATAACTGAGACTGAATTTATGCAAGGAAGTTAGAGTTATGCCACTTTGACCGTCATTTCATTTTTTTCAGGTGTTATTTGAAATTTTTCAACACACACGATAGGTACACGGAAATATTAAACATCGTTAAAAACACGGACAAGGACCAACAAAATTCCGCCAAAATCTGTGCGGACGAAAATAAATGGGTATTTTTTTGTGATTCAATTATTTCAAAAAAATTCCATGAGGACTTTTTTAAAAAATACAAAATAAAACAATTTCCACATAGCAATTTTTTCTTCAATTAATGGGGAGAGGCTTTGTTAATTATTCTTTACTAACACAATAGCGGACAATTGAATCGTCTGCATTTTCCTTATATTTTATCCAGTGTATATAAACCAAAATAAATATATATATATATATATATATATATATATATATATATATATATATATATATATATATATATATATATATATAAAATCTTGATTGGGACAAAAATTGAAAATAGTCTTCTAGGATTTCCTATTTCAATGACGAGCGAGGACATTTTTTTTACTTAAATAATAAAACCATGATAACAAAATATTTTTGAAACTAACCTAAGAAAATATTTTCAAAGTTTTCATTTTTTTTCCTTTATTTAATCAGACATTTTTCTATCTTGGGTGGCCAATAATAAAAATAATATTGCAGTTGCTTTATGAGCCAGTTAAATTGAATTGGCCGGCCACGCGCGAACAAAGTTGACGCCTTAACTTGTTATTTTTTTTCACTTGTTTTTATTTTGTCCCCCCCCCCACCAGAAAAGTTATTTTTAAACATGATTAAATTTTTAAAAATCAAAGAAAAATAAATTGTATTTAATTTTTACTAGATTTCAACAAATCATACTTTCTTTCATTGAGAATCTTTTATATTTGAGGAGGGGGGCATAAATTAAAAAACTTCTACTAAATATTAAATTAACTCAAATAAAGGCAACACTTCCTTGAAAATAATTTATGTACCCCATAAAAATTGATATCTCTT
Source organism: Sepiola atlantica (assembly GCA_963556195.1). Classification (NCBI taxonomy): domain Eukaryota; kingdom Metazoa; phylum Mollusca; class Cephalopoda; order Sepiida; family Sepiolidae; genus Sepiola; species Sepiola atlantica. The sequence continues at coordinate 36,354 of OY744520.1, forward strand.
GCCTAATAAGTAAGCTGAATCGTTTTTTTTCCTCTTTTACTGGATGAATTTGCATAGTTTGCTATACATTTCTTATGGTTGTGATACTTAATTTTTAAGGTGCTTAGATACCAAAGGAGTCCCCAGATTTTAGTCTGCAAACAGGAAGTAGCATGATTAAAAGGCACAGATTTGTTTGTCCCTTTCCCCAAAAAATACCGGACGGAAAACATTTTTGGCAACGGAAAATGTGAATAAATATATTTACAAAATCAGAAAGAATCTTTTTTTTCATGAAACCAGTAATTTATTAAAAAAAATAAACAAAAAAGAATAAACAACGAAACGTGATTTTTTCCCTTTTGACTTTTTCAAGAAACAAGTAAAAAAAACGAAACTTTTATGGGAAAGGGACCAAAAAAGCGGCGACTTCCTGTTTGCAGACGACAAAAATCTTGGGACGTAAGCAGCTAAACTCACTTGTGATTTAATTTATTTTTTATTCTCTTTATGTAGGCAGCGCACGTCAACTTCCGTAAAGGAAAAAGAAATAGAGTGTTCGAACGACGGACGGTTTCAATCAACAATAAACAACCCCTACCTACCCAGGGGAAAGAGAGTGAGGCGTTTTATTGGCGACTCACCAAGCCCCGTAGGTTGATCAGTGCAGAAAAGTTATGTTTTTTATACATGATGAAATTGGCGCCAAAATTGTAAGCTTTCCTGGTAAAGTTGTCATTTTAAAATAGTTAACTAATAACTGTTAACAAACGCAAGAACAGTTACTTTTCTATTTACCTGACTGTTTGTATTAGGCGCCTCGATGTCAAACTTCCATTCAAAAACCGAAATTGTCACCAAACGCCAATTTTCACACATTTGACGTGTTTTGGCCATCGACAATTCAGTTTGGCCATTTTTTGTGAATATTCTGGAGTTCACTTATGCGCGGTTAGGCGTATCGCAAAATTGAAAACAAACACAGAAAATACATTTTTTAAATAAAAACAAAAATGAAAAAGTGCCCTTTTCTCGCCAAACAAAAGGGATATATGTTACGACGCTCAGCAGAGGCGCGAACGGAGTCCAAAAAAAGAACGAGAAAGAGTTTAAAAACATAAATTTGCAACAAGTAAAGTTGACTTATGTCTAGAATAGACATTTTTCTACTTACCTATGTAATTTGTTTGTATTTTTACGTAGTATAAATGGCTTTTTATTAGATTTTAAAAAAAATGTCTTGTTTTTTAAAAGATCTAGTTTCTAAAAGAAAAATGGCGGCCAGTCCCTCTATATTATTACGTAAAGCGGCCATTTTGAATTCTTCGAAAACCGGCTGTCGAACATAAATTTCTAATAAATAGCACTTCAAACGGGTTTAAAATACAAACAAATAGCACATGCAAGTTTGAAACTAACTTTTACAGCTTACAGTTACTTTTATTTGTTGTATATTTGTTTTTTTAGCGCTTTTACTCTGCGGAGTCTCGTAAAAGATGCCCGGGAACATTTGACTAAAATAAATAGCATTGATTTACTCCTCTCCAGGAGTTAGGCACAAGGCCAGTTTTTTTTATCCTACTTACTCCCACACCCAAGGTCGGGTCGGGAAAGTGGGGTTTGAAAAGCCAGCGCCCGAGAGGTGAGCCATCTGACCATTTAAAAATTGCCTGGGCAACCCCGTCGGCAGGGGCGCCTCAGACAAAGAGGGGAGGCAAAGCCTGGGAGGGTGGACCTCCTAGAACTGCACAGGACAGACCCATTGACCGGCGTAAGTCAAGCCCCGAAGGACAAAAGACAATACCAGTATGGGGTGCAGTATCCATCGGAACAGATACTACACTTTGAAAGAAAACATTATACTTAAATAATTTTTGACTGAAAATAATTTTAATTCAGTTATTATTAGTAGAATTTTAAATGATTCATTTTAAGTTTCTCCTATTTTTTATTTTATGTCCGACACGACCAGGTTTATACACATATATAGATATATATATGTGTGTGTACGTATATATATATATATATATATATATATATATATATATATATATATATATATATACACACACACATCTATATATATGTGTGTGTGTACGTATATATGATGGACTCTCCCGTCGATTTCGACGTATGAGTGCCCCACCAGGGGCTGCCCGCGCGTGAATTTGTTATTGCAAGGGTTGCGCAATCTCCCCCCCCCCCCAACAACCGCTCTCCTGAGTCGGCATTGCTTGATTCCAATGGCAAGTAGTAATACAAGACGACTGGAAACAATGCCAAGATAAGCAGAGAGCACATACAGCACCTGGTATTCCCAAATGGTCACCCATTTAGTACTGGCCAGGCTCGACACCGCTTAACTTCGGTGATCTAACGGGAATCGGTGTGTCAGCGTGATTGTGCCGTATATATATAGTCATTTTTAGTGAAGTGACACGAGTATTTATATATTTTTTTACTTTTTGTTTTATTTAAAAAAATTATTTTCTGTGTTTTCTTCATTTTTAGCGAAGTGTTTGTTTTCAATTTTGCGATACGTATGGCTGCGCCTAAGTGAATTCCAGAATATTCACAATTAAAAAGGGCAAACAGAACTTTTTTGATGGCAAAAAAAAACACGCCAAATTCGTGAAATTTGGCCATAGCACGGCCCACTAGCCAGTCAGCCGGCCTTTATTCTGCGTTTTTAATTTTTTTTTTTAACTATTAACAAAATGGCTGACTTAGAAAACAAAATGCATTCTAGTCGATCAACAGAAAGATCAAAGTTAATAAAATACTTCTTTTCAAACTATGCGATGATTTTATTAAGTGGATTAAAAATTATCTACGAATATTTAAAAAATTAATGAAAAAAAAGATGAAACATTTTTCAAGTATTGACATTATATATAAGTGTTTAAGAGTAATTTAAGATTTTGGTATAATAGACAATTAAAAATATATGGAATGTCGGATTTTAAAATATAGAGAGAAAACCGAAGAATTTCGAATAATTTTGAATTGAAAATTTTCAAGAAAAATAAATGTGCGACTTACGGTCACATCAGCTCTGGGAAATGGCGAAGATGGAATTAGATTTCGTAAAAGAGCGCCAAAAAAGAGCGCGAAATTGGAAAGGGACGATGAGATGTACCGCAATAAATAACGAAAGTGTGTGGGTGTGAGAATAACAGACAGGGGGGCGATGAGAAATAGAGAGAGGGGGATGAGAAAAAAAGACGCTTGCCCACGAGGACAAAAAGATAGACATATATATATATATATATATATATATATATATATATATATATATATATATATATATATATATATGTGTGTGTGTGTGTGTGTGTGTGTGTGTGTTTCAGAATATGCAGGAAAATCACAGTAAATGCAAATAATTTATATAAAAAAATAGATAGAGATAGATATGAGATTTAGTCGTATTACAGCCAAATTGGCAATGAATCGGTTGCTTTTTCCCCCATCATAAATGAGTAAGTAAACCCAAATAAATGGAGTTTTTTCCTAACTGTATTTTTCTTTAGAATAATTTACGGTAATGATAGTATCATGACAAAAGAACAGATAAGCCTGGGAGGATTACCGTCATCCCCTTAAAAATGGAGGTAATTCCTGGGAGGACGGTCGTATGACAACAGAATCGATACTAAATAAACGTATTCCGATTAAAAAAGATAATAATATATAGTAATGGATTACATAAACAAGTTTTTATAAATGTATTTATGACAAAATGTTTTCAACAATTTGGAGATAATAACTTTTGACTAAGGATTACCAAAGACCTCCACTGTCCCCATAATTTTGATGTCCTTTTTTTAATATTTTGTGCAAATAAATAAATAATTTATTAAGTGGATTAATTTTTTTTAAATGTCTATCTACGAAAATGATTATATATTTCAAAAATGAATGAAAAAAGGTGAAATATTTTTCAAAAAACATTTGGAATATTTCAAATTTCGAATAATTTTTGAATTAATTGAAACAATTTGAAATGAAAATGAGCGACTTACGGTTGCATCAGCTTTTCTGAGAGAAATGGCGAAGATGGAAAGGGGGGAAAGAAAAGGGCGCAAATTGCAAAGGAGGGAGAGGAGAGAGAGACAGAGAAAGAGAGATAGGGTGTGCGAACTAAACTAATAGACAGAGGGGGAGGTGAGAAAATATACAAATAGAGAGAGAGGGCCTTGTGCCTTGTTGACTATTTAAATTTTGTTATATTTTGTGCAAATAAATAATTTAAAGTGTAGTATGTTTTCTAAGCATCTCATTTATTCTTTTATTATCGATGAAACTATTGCTTCAAAAAACCGCGAGAGAAGAGAGAGAGAAAAAGGGGGAGGGAGTAGATGAGAGAACTTATCTCGCGTTTTTTTATTTAACTTTAATCGGATATTTCTCCATTGCGTAAGATGTAACTCGCGTTTATTTTTTTTTGCAAGTTTTTCACTTCGAAGAAATCATTGATGAAAATAAAAGTGCTTGTTTAGGGCCGAAAAAAAAATGTTTATCTTATTTTAGGAGTCAAAAAAGGGGGAGATAACTCTAGTTTCAACCACGCTTTTTGGTAAAAACGCATATTAAGGGCCGGCTGACTGGCTAGTGGGCCGTGCGCAAAACCAGTTGGCCTTTTTAGGTCCAAATGTCACGAATTTGGTGTGTTTTGGCCTTTTTGTGTGAATATTCTGGAGTTCACTTCGCAAAAATGGAGAACAAACACAAAAAATTCTCTGTAAATTTCAGAATATCCGCAGAGTCACGGACGGGGTCCAAAAAACGAACGAGAATGGGATAAAAAAAAATGGTGCCGGAAAACTCGTCACAGGAAAATTCGTAAACGGAAAATTCGTAAACGGAAAATTCGTAAATGGAAAATTCGTAACCGGTAAATTCGTCACTTTTGGCCAATTAGGAAAATTCGGCAATTATCGAATAAATATCGATTGAAAATAGATTTTAGAACCGTTTTTACAGGAGATATACTTGTAAATACGAGGCTACCCACCTCCCCAGTGGAGAACATTTTTTCATATTATTTTTTTTGTACGGGCTATTTTTTAGATAAGATTTTCAAGTTAAATTAAATTTTTACGATATCTTTTGTTTATTAAATTGTTAGGTAAAAGTACAGAATAGTTACCCCCCCCCCTCACTCCATGTTAAGAATGGCTTTCTAAATAATGTTATTTCAACCCGGTTCGTAATTACGTTACGAAATTAAAGGTTTGAATCGGGTTATTTTTTACATAAAATTTTCAAGTTTCACGTACAGAATAGTTAACAAAGCAACCCCCCCCCCCATTCTCCTCATGTAAAAAATTGTTGTCTAAATAATGTTATTATTTCAAGCCTGGTTCGTAATTAAGTTACGAGATGAAATTCATCATAATTCATTTAGATTTATTCGTAAACAAGTCAGCCATTAAGAAAATGTCCATGTATTGTTTTCTAACTAATTCAGTGTTTTTATTTCATCTTGCCTAAAACTTGTTTTAATTAACAACTTTATTTAATACTTAAAAAAAGAAATTCTTCTTTCAAATAAATCGTTGTATGGTCGGAACAAAAAAATCAGAAAATACAGCCAAAAGTCTGCCATTTTAGTTTTGAAACGATGGATTAACCACTTTTTCTCACAGTGATTTTGAAGTAAAAATTTAATTTAACTTGAAAATCTTATCTAAAAAATAGCCCGGTTCGTAAACTGCACAAGTACCAAAAAAATAATATGAAAAAATGTTCTCCACTGGTGAGGTGGGTAGCCTCGTATGTACAAGTATATCTCATGTAAAAACGGTTCTAAAATCTATTTTCAATCGATATTTATTCGATAATTGCCGAATTTTCCTACTTGGCCAAAAGTGACGAATTTTCCGTTTACGAATTTTCCATTTACCAATTTTCCGTTTACGAATTTTCCGTTTACGAATTTTCCTGTGACGAGTTTTCCTAAATTCAAAAAAATATATACAAAAAGTGATGATTACCTACGTCGAGAATAGATATTTTCCTACTTACCTATGACATTTGTTTGTATTTTTACGTAGTATAAATGGGTTTTTATTAGATGTAAAAAAAAAGTTCTTGCTTTTTGGGGGCACGGATTTTTACGAAAACAAGATGGCGGCTCAGTCTCATAATCGTTAGATAGCCCCCCCCCCAACGCCATTTTTTCTACTCGAATGTTCGTGTGACAAAAATATTGATTTCAATAAATAGCAGTTGAAACGGCTTAAAAATACAAACAAATGTCCCAGATAAGTTGGAAAATAACTTTATCGGCTACAGTTACTACATTTGTAGTCGAACAGAATTTCCATTTATTTTCATTTATAATCCATAGACGTGCATTGTTTTCTTCACGGTCTTAACCATTTTAACATTTTTCCCAAAAATATAAATTTTAGACAGTGCTACGAGCTTTTTTACCCTGAACTTGGGCAAGAAGAGGGTGGTCAATTTACGTTAGGAAACTGATTCCCCCTATATAAAAAGAATATGAAATATAATTCACTATAGTTCCTAAAGGTATGGGCAGAACACATTCTCCAAAAAAGTGCTATGAGTTAGGTTCGACGGATTTATTAAAAAAATGAATAAAAAAAGATGAAATATTTTTAAAGTACTCAAATTAAGGTTAAGAGTACTTTACCGAAAATAGAAGAATTTCGAAAAATTTTGAAACAATTTTAAATGAAATGAAAAGTTTTAAAAGGAAAAAAACGACTTACCTCTAAGATCACGTTCCCTGAGAAATGGCAAAAACGGAAATGGGCGGCGAAAAAAAACCCGCGAATTTCAAAGGGGCAGATATATTAGGAGAAAGAGAGTGCGAGTATAAAAACTAACAGAATGAGGGGGGGGGAGAGAGAGAGCGCGCACTGGAAAGACGGTTTAAATCAACCCTTACCCACCCAGCGGAGAGAGAGGGAGGGGTTTATTGGCGACGACGTGATTCACCACGCCGTCAATATTTCTTTGATCGACAATCTAGCCCGCGAAATAATGTGTTGATAAGTGCAGAAAAGTTATCTATTTTTTTAAACACGATGAAATTCACAAGAGAAAAAGAAAACGTACAAAGATAATGTCCTTAATTTTAACGTATCTCTCTCTATATGTTTGTGTATCTCCATATATATATATATATATATATATATATATATATATATATATATATATATATATACATTTATATATATATATTAAGCTATGAAAATATATTTATGGCAATTAAGCTACACAGAGGCCCCCGCGTTTCATCCCGGGGGAATCTGTAGGCTATAATTACATTACCGTTTGTGTGTATTTTAAAAGGCTTTTATACTTCGGAGTCTTGTAACCCCGCCGTATTCAAGATGGCGCCTGATTTTACTCGATGTTAAACCTTCATGTCCGCTAATTTGGCTGTTAATCGCTCTATCTATGTATTATCACTCTGTCTCTGTCTGTCTCTGTCTGTCTGTCTGTCTGTCTCTCTCTCTCTCTCTCTCTCTCTCTCTCTATATATATATATATATATTTTTTTTTTATATAAAGTATTTGCATTTATATCTCACTTTTCGGCATAATCTGAAACACACACACATATATATACATATATGTATGTATGTGTATATATATATATATATATATATATATATATATATATATATATATATATATATATGTGTGTGTGTGTGTGTGTGTGTGTGTGTGTGTGCGTTTCAGATTATGCAGAATGAAGTACTTGTAAAACAAACACAAGGATGCAACATCGCATCAACAAAACACACGACTGTTTCGCTGTATTACAGAAAAAAAAACACAAGTCGTCATAACATTAATTGTCAGACATCACACCTTATTATTAAAAATAAATTTAGGCCACAAAAAAGAAATACAACCAAAAAGATAGTTGGGTTAGCTTGAACGGTTCTGAACAAAATGACCGACCCACAACACATAAAAACAAAAACCCAAAAAACATAAGACAGACACAGAGAGAGAGAGAGAGAGAGAGAGAGAGAGAGAGAGAGAGAGAGAGAGAGAGAGAGAGAGAGAGAGAGTCTTTTTTCTCTCGTATTGCCAGTTGTACTTAGGGTTAGTGGGATGCTTATTTTTATTGCAAAATATGGCAATTCAAAATGGAAAACGTATGGATATACTTACCGCATCGTAAAACTTACCGTGTTGATTGGTCTGTCGAATACCGTTGCGTAGACCGGCTACAATTTCCTCTCCGTAAATTACAAAAACAGACAAATTACAAACACGATTGAATATCATTACTTTTTATCACAAAAACACATACCGATTGTTTCGCTGTATCACAGCTCTTCAGTGCGGCTTTAAAACAAACCTATTTCTGACCAGGTGTTTATTTATTATCCCTCTTTGTTTTAACTCCATCCTTATCACTTCCTCCCATAACTTAAGCAGTCTCGTCCATTCTATCATCATCGTATTCGGTTTAAAGTCCATGTGTCGACCGGCTTTAAAACTAACCTATCTCTGTCGAGGTTTTTATTTATTATCCCGCTTTGTTTCAAGCCCATCCTTGCGCTCAATCATTCAACCGCAGACTCACTTGCGCTCAAACTTGATGCAGACCCAATTGCCGACAGGTGGCGCTAAAAAGCGACACCAGAGTTATTTGCCCTTCGGATTATAAAAACCGGTGCAAACGGAAAAACACTCTTATGCATTTGGCCTCGGCAGAACGACGCTGACACCAGCGCTCCGCCATACTGTATTTTCTCTCTTCAACTGGCCTCGGCAAAGCAACAACCAACACACGTTTCTTCCTTCAACACGTGGTCAAACAACGGTAAGAGTTCTGAACTCATTTTCTTTGTGTACGGCTTTCAAATACTTTTCCCACGCCGGACTCATTTTCTTCACATACGCATCTCAAGAACTGTTTCTTATCGACATACATACACGACACACCTCATCATTCCACGTACACACACGTTCAATAAACCTCATTTTGTTTACTCTGTCTTTGCATGCAACATTGCTTGATTTAACGAACATGCTTATAATCGAGGCACACGACCCTCGATTCCAACAAGTCTCATCCATTTGGGTGATTTGTGTTTAAATTTTAATTGACTTCTTTTTTGCAGGTGTCTGATCTTCGAGCTTGACTTAAGCAGCTGGCAGGTTTCGGGTAGACTCACGAACCCGTAAAACGGTGAAAGTCTTCTCGGATCCGAATCGGCGGGTCAAGCCGGGGCTCAGATGAGTGGAGAGGGGAGGAGTGGTCCGAGCTCTGCTGGGAAAGGTTTTGTCTAGCTCGGGCTCCCATTCCGAAATGAGGCCTAGGTCTCATGTCGGGGCGGGAGCAGACCCCAAACGATCAGACGGACATGCCACTCTAAGTTCCATGCCCAGTACGTCTGCCAGTACCGGCCACAGCACTGGAGGTAGATCAGGGTCTACCGCCTTAAGCGATAGCCTTGTTAGCTTTTACGTTGCTGTTCCCGGCAGCTCAAGATTTGATAGTTCGGATCCGAGAGGTAATCTGGGTCGGTGGAAAAAAACTCCCCACTGCACCAAACTCTCGCCGGGCTTTAACTGTCAGCCCGCCTGGTCGTAGGCGAAATGGCCGCCTGCCTCCAGGAGTAAGAGCGACTAAGTCGGTGGAGTCCCACAAAAAAGGGGCCACCAACCCAGATCAGCCGCCAGCCCCCAGTGACCAGGACTCTGCCCAGTGCCGCATTCTGGACCTGCACCAGGAATTGTTTGGCGGTTGCAGCAGCAGTGAAAGCAGCTACAGCAGCAGAAGCAGCAGTAACAGCAGCTTGGAAAAAGTGCACTTTGCATCCAAAAGTTCGACCCAGACTGGCATGCGGCAGTCCAGGCCGAGAAATATGGGGGTTGCTCGCACCGTAAAAAAGTTTGGAGCAGCGGATGTCACTGGGAAAAAAGGGACTAAGGTGGCCACTCCACCTGTTACAACCCCAGCAGCATCACCAAAGGAGTGGCCGTCCCTTACAGCAGCCCCAGCTGAAGAACCAAGTGTTTGGTCGATCCCTCCCGGGCAGAAGACGCCGTTGCTGCCGAAAGCTTCACCACCATCAACTCCGGCGGCAACCAACACTCCTGCCCTATCACCAACTACAGAGGACAAGTGGGGAACCCGTGTCACAAAGGAGCCCTTCGGAGTACCGTCGGTTGTTCGAGACCACCTATAAGGAACTAACCGACGGTAGCGTAATTAAAGCAGCTCCGGGAGTGGTGGAACGGCTAGCGAAGCGAATTGTTTCGCTAGTCACCATCGACTCCAGAACAAAAGGGTTGGCTGGGATCCAACTAGAGACAATAGGAGAAATCCTGTGGTCCCTCAAAGTCCCGGCGACGTATGTTTGCCGGAGAGGCTTTGCTACATGGGACCTCCTTTTACCTACAAAGGAAGCAGCGGAAAAGGTGGCCAGGGCCGACCTGAGGAATAAACATCTAATCCTCAGACCGGAGTACTTGAGCAGGAGGAGGACACTGGTCACTGTCCTTGGCGTCCCCTGCTATATTGACTCAGAGCAACAAGGTGCAGTGATGAGTCAATATTGGGACGTCGAAGCCATAATCCCGGTCCGTGGTCCCCATAACCTAATGGTAGGGGACTACAAAATTAAGATGCGTCTGGACCGGGATGGCTTCAACAACATTCCGCCCCTGCTCAAGTGCGACGCCTGGTCAATGTCGATAATAGTAGAGGGCAGGAGGCCACATTGCTGGCACTGCGAGCAGAAGGGGCATATGGCGAAAAATTGCCCCAAGAAGGCGCCAACCAAGAAGACCCCTTCTGTCGCAGTCCCGGTAGGTCCACTGACATCACCAGCTCCTCCACCATAGACCAAAGGAGGCGTGGATGAGGAGGGATTCAGCCCGGTCCTCCTCTAAAAAAGTGCAGCCCTCTGATGAAAAAAGGGTGCGGGGTCCCACAAAGGCACTGGACGGAGATTTGCCCACCACTAAGGTGCCGCAGCAAGCCTCTGTCACGGCAGCGGCTACCAAAAGAAAGACTGAGGTTCCCCTGTCAGCTTTTTCTTCATCATCTGACTCGGAAGGGGAGAAGATGGAGGATGACGCTGGCTCGGCTCCGGCTCCGTCTCCGGAGACAAAGAGAAAAGAAATAAGAATGAGATCCGATATTGTTGGGAGTTTAGCCGAGGAGGGGGTAGAAAATATTACCCTTGAGGTAGCAAGGAAAATGGAACAGATATCCCCGTATAAGGAAGATGCTGCCGGACCACGAGATTGGCTGGCAGTAATCAAAAAGAAGAGGGTGGTTTATGGTTTGGCAGATCATGAGATGGTACTGCTGGCCCCTGATGGAAGTGGCAGGTCGAGTCTCAACAAAGTTCATTAGTGAGATTTACAAGAAGAACTCGGACATAGCTTGGACGGAGCTACGCGAGCGGTTGGTGAAGCAATACGCCAGCGAATGGACCAAGATTGAAGTTGTACGCAAGCTAACCAGGCGCTAACCGAAGGAGAGGGACTCGATGAATGGGGCGATCCCAAATACGGGTCCCAACCAGGCCATTCTGGTGGATGCCTTTCATGAGCGGGTTGAGTGACAAGGAGACCCGGAGCAAGGCCCTACTAGGTGAACTGTTCACTTTACTGAGAGCCCAGTTGGCAAAGAGATAGCATAAGGCTAGGAGAACGCGTGGAGGAGAGCGAGAATGAAAAGAATGTTAGAGCTAGACAGAGAATGGTGGGGAGCAGAGCAAGTCTGGGGTCCCCGAACAGAACGGGGACGTAAAGGATTGGGAGGCAGTGTCTAATCTCCTCCCATGTTTTTTTCCCGTAGCCTTCCCCTGCCAACTTATCCTGCTACCCCCAGTTGTGTAGTACATCATATTTTCGACATTTTTTTATCCTTAGCAATGGATTTATTGTCCTGACAGAAACTTATCGTTCCTTCAGGAGTTAGGGTTAAGGTTCCGTTTGAAAGTTTTAGATGTCGTCTGCTTCGAGGCTTTCTGGCAAACGTAAAACTGCAGGTCCCACTGTAATAAAGTGCTCAATTTTTGTTTCGAACCGCTTTTACTACCTCCCTGATATCTATGCCCTCTAGGGTTCATATTTCCCCGGAGTCCTTTTTTCTTCGAGGACTTGATATGGTTACCGTGTAATGGGGTTTGATCATGCCGATGATAGATAATGTGTGGTTTTCGAGGGTACCCTCGTCTTTCTTTTTCCTGAATTGAAGTTACTTACTTCTCCCTCAGATGACCATGGTCAGTCCTGTTCTTGTCTCTTATGGCTAAAATGCCCTCGCCGCGGTCTCCTAGATTTTGCCAAAGCATACGCGCCAGACTTACTCTTTACAGCTTTTGTTGTTTGCTACAACTGAACCATGTAGAAGTCAGTCTTGGGTAGCCTACATCTATTAGAGGTCCCACTAGGTCCCTGCTGCCAGTAAATGCCTTTGAATAAGAATAACTTGTTCCTTTTCATGGCCACTTCGGATTCGCTTGTAAAGTACAAAGCCTCCGATAATGTTGTCGGATAAGATCAGGCCACATCCTCCTTAATGAAAGGTGTTAATTAAAGCATATATGAAAAATTCAGCTAAGTGCACTTGCGCAGTCGAACTTTCCTTCATATCTGCGTCCTTGTATGCTAGCTTAACAAGTTGGTCCATCCTTATTAGCTAAGTCTGCGAGTGCCTCACCTCGATTTTGCCTTATTTTAATTATTAGGGCCCCTAGTAGCATCGGCGGTATTCGGATTGTCCTCCGATCCATTCCGAATGTAGACCGTCTGAGAAGTCATATGCCAAGTTTACTAATTCTGGATCTGTTAGATTGTAGACCCGCTCTTTCTTTTTCAGAGCAGCTAGCCATGGCAGCTAGTCAGCAGCTAGTCAGACGATTTCCCAGTAAATATTGGGATTTTCGATCCACCTGTGAGCACTCCATTCAAGGATGTTGGGTTAGTGATTTTTTTTCTATGTATTTTTTTTAAGTAGCAGACGTTAACAAAAAACAGGAATAATGTTTATAAATTTTACGGTGTGTTGTCTTTTTCTCTACTTTTGATGCTGTGATAATCGTTCCGGTTAGAATTGGATTGTGTCCGTGGGTTTGTTTTTATTGTTGTTTTCAAATTTCGTTGTGATCGTCGATTTGTTTGTTGAGCCGTGGTGTCCGTGATCGTTATCCTAGGTCACGCTGCATCAATGTTATCCAATGGCTTGCTTTGACCGAAGGGGTATATATATATATATATCTTGGTCGCGGAACCAATGTGATCCGATAAATGTGATCCAACTGTTTGGCGGGTGGATCTTGAGACGGTATGTGACGACAAGACGATGACAACATGTGTACGTGTATGTGCAATGTCTCGTTTTATTATCGCCAGTGAGCAATCAGCGTCTGACGATAGTCACTGTCGTCTGCTTCTGGGACTGGCTGGCTGGATGACTGGGGACGATCGTGCTGCAAATCAAACATTATATAAAAATGGAACAAACTTTTAAATATAAAAATATAATTTATTTTTGCTGAGGAACATATTTAAAACTCGAAGATTCGGCTGAGTTCGGCGAGAAGCACGTGTTTTCCTCATCCTTTCAAAAGCCGACTCCAAATTTTAAATCTCTTTACCAGAGAGAGAATAGAGAGAGAGAGAGTGAGAGAGAGGAGAGAGAGAGACAGAGGGAGAGAGAAAGAGAGAGGGAATATATAAACGTCATCGTTGTACGCCTTGTCAAATGTTTTGTTTTGAGTTTGATAACTCATTTTCTCGACCGACGACTGGTTTGATCTCTGAACCCATCACATGCACCTGTCATTTAATTAGTTTGACACCGACCTTCAGTCCTCCAAAATATAGGTGCACTCAGTGATCTCAAAACGCAGAGAATTACTGTTTTTGAAATAAGTCTGGCATAAGGATTATGAATATAACGTGGAGCACTTAGCTCCCCAAAAGGTCACGCATTGTGCCACAATACGAACCAACTGCGAATAAAAGCAGTGTTTGTTGTGCCGTCAGAGAGTACTCTCTAAGAACCGGAGAACTAGAAGAGTTTCATGACATGCACTACATGGGAGTGGATAGAACATTCCACTTATAAAACGAGAGGAAGTTCAGAAGGTGGTCAGGAACTGCGTTCGATATCAATCAATATATACACGATCCTGCCCAGAATATACACGATCCTGGTGAAATTGGGACTGCAAAAAATTGGACAAAATTAGCTTTATAAACACACTATTGTGAGGCACATACTGTTCAATGATTGATTGTGGACCTGGGAGACTAGCAATGTGGAGGGAGTTACATGCAATGACGGGACGGCAGCTGCTGTTACAAAGGAATTGAAGGAGATGATGGAGGTTATAATGGACGATGGCATCGTTTTTCGCCCATACAATGCTAAAAAGATGGAAGTTATTACAGGGCAGCGATCGGACAGTGAATAGAGATACGTGATATCACCTTAAGAGGCCACATTCTGCTCCAACATGGCACCGAATGTCGGACAGAGGCACCCAAGAGATGTACGACGTAATGGGAAAGAGGAGTAATTACTGGAGTGCAATCTTCTAACAACTTGATCGTCGATGGGATGTCGCAGCATATTTTGTATGTTTTATGGTGCCGTACGACAAACAGTTGGACTCGTCAATTCCTAATAAAATACTGGAAACATTTAGGCTTCTCGCAATTTGATTCCCCTCTTGCGTATTCTTTTGAATTGTTACCATTGTTGATTACAATTGCTGTTGTTATCGTTGCTGTTGTGGCTGCTGTTGTTGTTGTTGTTGTTGTTGTTGTTATCGCATTGGAACTTATTGTTTGTGATGAAGCGTTTTTTTTGCTTTTTTACCACTGTTGTTTTTTTTTGTTTTTTGTTTACTTAGATTAGGAATGTCCACTAGTAAATCCGTATCTGTTACTAGATGTAGGCACTTTTCGCCTTCTCAACAAATTCACCGACATTAATGGCAACTTTAGGAGGTTTTTTTAAAACTTTTTTGTTATCAGTTTTGATAACCATTATGGTGACGGCTACTTGTAGCCCGAAGCCTTCTGATGTTATGGATATTAGCGAGGGGCAGAAGAGGCCGGCTGATGCGCTCAGAATGGGGCAAGCCTTCTAAAGTTGCCATTAATGTCGGTGAATTTGTTGAGAAGGCGAAAAGTGCCTACATCTAGTAACAGAGTTTACTAGTGGACATTCCTAATCTAGAGAAAATTAACAAAAACAATCATGTTTGTCGTCGACAAAAAAGACTAAAAAAGTAATTAGATCGTCTACAGATCTTATTTCTTAGTTACTAGCAACAGCAGGGTATAGATCACAAAGAATACAATACTTGGAACACTTTGTTTCCAAATGAAGAAACATGCTTGAAACTTTCCCAAACAGAAATAATCACAAGGAACATATACTTAGAATGGAATACATGGGCAAAAGACGAACGGCTGTTCCATTTTTAACGTTCCGTTTCATGTGGACGGGGAACATTTAGGAGCTTTCTTCTTAAAATATGGGGCATTACGTCCGTAATGAGCACCCAGGGATATGGACATTTGAAATTCTTTGGAAAAAGACGGCATTCGAAAACATTCCATATTATATATGGTAATTGTGGCTGGAAGAAGGCCTGTTTGTTGGGCTTGTGAGGAAGTCGGTCACCTCACTTTTGAATGCCCACTAAGAAAGCTTATGATTACGAAGACCAGGGTGAGCCAACATTTAGAAGTGCCAATGAACCAAAGAGTGGGGACGCCCATTAATTCACCCCCATCAAAATCATCTGATAACGACTACCGAGTACTCCCTGATCTTAGTAAACTTGATGACAGGGAGAATAACAGATGGAGTTTGGTTCAGGGAAAACACCTGGTCGTCTAGCCCTGGAACAAATGAGAGAAGAGTAAATGCTATCAAAGGATCCTGGTAAGGATAAATATGTAGAGGTTCGTGACCTAAAAAAACTTGATAAAGAAAAAGTACCAGAAAGTCGTAAATCCCCCCCAAATATAAGCTCGCAGTCACCCGCTCCACTGAAAGGGAGGGAATACAAGTTAATTCCTTTTAGCCCAGTTAAAAAAACAAGAACAAACCCGTGTCCTCTACTAAGCCTTCCCCTTTAGTCACCCCCAAAGCATTCCCTCATGCATCCCGTGCAAAACAGTTCGCACCCGCCTCTCCCTTTCTACAAAATAGAAACACGACTCCTTCCCACTCCCCAGTGAAAGAAGACATGCCACTCCCATCTCCACCTCCATCTCAAAAAAAGGCAGAGAAGCCCTTCGTTGGAAAAAAAGAAGGAAATAACTGCTTTTCTCACAGGAATAAGTATGTGTGTAGTGAATGAGGTACAGGAGGAGACTATAAAGTGGCTGATCTGAAAAACTACTCGCGTTTAGGGAGGTGGGTAACAAGTCAGTTGAAGACCCCCTTAACTTCCATAAAGCTGTAAGAGTCTTTACAGTTGTCAGAAAACACGAAGAAGCAAAGGGGCTCTGGCAAATGCTAAGGGAGGTCAACGATAATTTTCATTTAACACAACCCATGGCTATTCTAAAATAATGAAATGTTAAAATGTTTGTGTTTGGAGTGTTCCTGTTCAGTTGCACCCTTCTCTTTATAGAATAGTCAAACTAACGTACCCCTTGGATGTTGGGCAAAGCAAGCATAGATGTCTGTGGGCTGACTCTCGGAAATTTCGAGTTGCTACAGACCTTCAGCACCTTGGAGTGAATATATGTTGTATTCAGGAAACCCACTTAATTCCAGGTGATCATTTGGGTGCGCTGGATAGGGGGTTTCACGTCTACTCTCGCTCAAGGGGTGTTTCCTGGCTAGTAAATATGTCTTAAGATGCGTCGTGTGACCCTTGTTTCATGGATCCGGAAGGGAATCTGGGTGTTACCGTAAAAGATAAGGCATTCCGACTCATTGGGGTGTGTGTGCCCAATAATCATTCTGAGCTTGCTCCTTTCTTTCGACGGATCGAGCAGTTAATGGGGTAGTCATCTTAGCGGGAGACTGGAATGCGGTCCTGGATCCCGATATAGATCGTAATTGGGCTAGGGGATCTAACAATGATCGGGATTTTGTCGATAAGTTTGATCTTATCGATAAATTCCGGAATTAAAAGCCCTGTGATATGAACTTGGACAGATTTCGAGGTATTTTGACCGGTTCTTAATTATTAGAATGTCCAAGTTTTCATAATATAGTTTACTCGGATCATAGACTTGTTCGGATTCGAGTAAACTTAGATAGACCTAAGCCTAGATTGGCTTGGTACTGGAAGCTCAACACTTCGTTGTTCGATGTGAAGGGCTACCAGCAACAGCTATTACTAAACTTACAGCGAGATTTGACGGAGGCTGTAATTGCGAATAGGAAGTGGGTTCATTTTATTTAAGGGCATTTACTGCCGAGCCGACGACTCAATCTAACAACTAGATCAGCTAAAGTTACACTATATTCTAGATTACATCGGGGATAGTGCTATAAAGATACTATAATTAAGGAAAAGCTGGCGTGTGTGGCCTATGCACCAAGCTTTAGTGATTAGGTTAGGTTAAAGAGATGCCTCAAGAAGCAACAAATATGGCCGTTGAATTGGGTGTAGAGGAACGTCGACAAGCTGCTGACTGGCATATCGCACGTGTCTCATGGACGTCTCGTGACCACAAACGAAGGTATTCATTCTCATTTCCAGGATCTCTTTTACCAGGGAACCCGGTCTGTCATTAACACAATTTGACCCCTTTTTAGCTGACTTTTCTCGTCTCTAGGCAACCGAAGCATCTAGGTGCGAAAGCCTTAAAGCGGGTCGGCCTTAAGAAGTTTGTCCTACGAGGTGTATTTTTGAATGTCGCACATTTTTGTTCCCTTGTTGACAGTTTTATTAAACTCGTGGTTGGGACTATTATTCCCCAGTACTTGACCATGGGTATAGTGAAGTTGTTATGTAAAAGCAAAAATGGTGGGTATGGTTTAAATAATTTTCGGCCCTTAACATGCTAAATGCTGAGTTACAGATTTTTTGCCAAGATAATCGACTGCAGCTTGTTTTGGCCCTGAATAAACTAGTGCTGTAAAGAGTCGGACCATTCAGGATAATTTGCACTCGATACGCCTGATCATAGATAAAATCGACACAGAAGCCGCGCTGATCAGTTCAGAGCATTCGATAGGGTGGACCATCGTTACTTGGAGGCTCTTTTGTCTGCGGCCGGTTTTGATCCGCAGTTTCGCTCTTGGATTCGCCTCTTGTATGCGAATACCGGTGTGCGGGTGGAGGTGAATGGTCTGAGGTCTGAGCCCTTCAGATTATCCAGATCTCTTCGTCAGGGATGTCCGCTTTCACCGATGCTCTATGTGCTTGTGTTGGAGCACTTCCATCAGAGGCTAAGGGTGAATCCGGTCCTAAATTGGATTACTTTGGCAGGTGGTTGCACCACGTTAAAGTACTTCGCTTTTGCCGATGACTTGACTAACGAGCAGTGCCGAGATTAGTTTTTCGACGACAGAAAAATCAGAATGTATAAAACGATAACAGGGGCCAAAATTAACTGTGACAAGTCTGTGGGCTTGTGCATTGATGCCTGGAGAGGGTGTATCCTTGCAGGAACCCTTTAGCTGGATTTACGGGCCTTGCAAGCTATTCGGCGTCTGGTTTGGTCATAATCTTCAGCTGGGCATTAATTATGTTTCTTTTGCAATGGGATATACATTCTTAGTGTTAGTGGTAAAAAGAGTTAGAATGACCCGGAAAGGGGGGAACATTTTACGTTAAATTTATAAGTGCAACTATTCCCCTACTCTAAATTTACAGAATAATTGGGGTTTTTTTTCAGTGTTCACACGTCATCGCATAAAAAAGTTAGAATCACATTTTTTTCTTTTTGCTGGGAGGGGGGAGGTACTTTCATTCGTTCCCTTTACGTATTGTTCTGCTAAATTCATTATATTTTTCTCTTGTACCATCTTTTCCTATTTGTGCCATTTTTAACGCTTCCATTTTAACTAAATTAGGTGAAAAACAATGCATAAAATTTATCTCTCATCGCAAAATAAGATGGTTAATGCCCTAAAAAGTTAGAATGTCCCTGAAATGGGAGATCATTTTATGTAAATCTTATATACAAATCTGATCCCCCAATTTCAATCTAAAATAATTGTTTTTCCTTTCCACAATGTATTTTTTCGTGTTACCACCGGACTTAGGGTTAGTAGTAAAAAGGGTACGTGTTTTTTATGTAAAAAAAATGCCGGAAATACGTTTAAACATGAAATTTAAAAAAAATTGTCACGAAAAAAGAAGTTATTGATATATTAACTATCAAAAATATATTTTTTTAAATTTAAAAAAATTTATTTATTTTTACGTTGGTTTTGTCCGGTGGGCTTTCGTCCGGTGGGCTTTCGTCCGGTGGGCTTATGTCCGGCGGGCACAACAAGACTCGTTTCTCTACCTGCAAGATCAAACTCACCCCACAAAATGCCGCCTCCGGTCACTGCTCCCATAAAAAAGCTAATCCCCTTAATCCCATTTCCTCCAAAAATAGAACTAACCCCAAGAAATACACCCAGTGCTCCCTCCCCTGTCACCTTTCCTCAAACACACCCTTAAACCTCACCTCACTCTCCGATGAAACATACTTCAACATCCATCATCCCCGCCCCAAATGAGTGAACTACCTGTGTGACAAAGTAGCCGGGGCCGACGAGGATCGGGTGCCCTGGTTACGCGCTAGTATGCATCTTAGTGATGATGCTAGACACTACGTAGAAACGAGTTGGTGATATAAACCTAGTACCTATATTGGACATGAATCGACTATCCAAACACGGCGAGAAAATAGCGTCGAAATGTCTACGAAAAGTCATGTAATGGTCAGTTTTGATAATCGTTGCAAACGTTAGTAGCAGATGTACCAAGGAGATAACGAAAATCCCATTTTAATACAAAGTTAACTTAGGGATCGCTGACTGGACGAGATAGTCATCTAAGTTTGTTGAACGACCCATGACCACACAGCGAGAAAATAACGAGTAATTGTTTTTTTATCATCATGCAAAAAAAAAACAGAGAGTAATCTCATTTATCTGTGAGAGTGGAAGAAACACAGAGAAAGAGACGAGAGGAGAAGAGAGTGTAGCGATGGACATTTTTCAGTAAGAAAAAGTACTTTGAGAGAGAACGACGAGAGACGTCTGGGACGCGCACGCCGATTCAAGGCGTGCGTGGCAAAGTAAAACCCATTGTGTTCCTTAAACATAGATTAGTGACTTAAATAACAACTTGCGAATGAATTCACAAACAGAGAGACAACGAATAGTTTAGTGCAACAGTCAATTATTATACGGTAAACATTAATTCAATGTAACATCAATTCTTTTCTTTCATTGTTATCAATAATTACTATTTCATACAAAAAGACCCGATCGAGTTGTTGACAACCTTTCGCTTTGTTCTGCTTGAATAACCTTTGCCTTCACAGAATCAACGAAGCCATCATCATCATCGTCGTCATCCCGGCCTGGAGGAATTTCGATCGACATATCTTTGTTTTATTGCCACCACGACGATCGGCTGAAGGGTGTTCACGGTCTGGCAAGATCTCTGTGTAGAGAACCAGAGGCGTGAGCAGCGAGACAGAGACACGAGCGGGGTACATGTTTATATTTGGTTCTTTGACGCAGGATCGAGTGGGGTACCTGTTATACCTGCCCTCGCCAAAGAAAAGAGGCAGAGACGTCAACTTTTCTTCCCCAGAGAGGATATTTGCAGAATATCGACCGAAATATTAGTGCAACAGGACATCACCGTCGAGTTAAAAACATTCTTGCGTTCACAGAGGTGGAGGGCAAGGCAGTTGAAGACCCCTACAACTTCCCAAATGCACCCCGAATTTTGACCGTTATACGGAAAAGAGAGGAGGCCAAACCAATTTGGCGAATACTGGGGGAGGCAAACATCACATACGACATATAATCATAGCGAAATTAATCTTCCCTCTAGATGTCGGCGGCTTGTCCCTGGATGGCGTCATCATCACTGAGATAGGCCCTTATTCCATGGGGAAAGGCTGTCGGCATCTTGACACCGTCAATGTTCGTTTCTGGAACCCAACCCTTAAAGTACCACAATGCCACTTAATCTAGGTAGTGTGGATGTCCGGGGTTCGAGTTCGACAGAATCTTCAGCAGCTTGAAGTGGATATATGCTGTAGCCACTTAATTCCAAGTCTGGGTGCGCTGACTATGGATTTTCGTGTCTATTCAGCGTACTTCGATTGCGAACCTTAGATGTGTCGTGTGTCCCTTGCTTCATAGATTCGGAAGGAAGGCGTTACCATAAACGATAAGGAATTTCGATTAATTGGGGTTTATGCGCCCAATAGCCACATTGAGCTTGCTCCTTTTTTTCGGCGAATCGTGCAGTTCATGAATACTTCTCGGACAGTTATCTTAGCGGGAGACTGGAACGCGGTCCTGGATCTCGATTCGTTCTAAGGGATTTCGTGAGTTTCTTGATAAGTTTGATCTTGTCGATAGCTAGCCATCGCGGCTCCAATTCCTTTTCGAGTTATATCGACCGGTTCTTAATTAGGAGAGTCGACATAACCCCTCATAATATAGTTTACTCGGATCACCGACTTATTCGGGTTCGTGTAAACTTTACTACACCTAAACCTGGCTGGTTACTGGAAACTCAACACGTCGTTGTTAGAGATGTGAAGGGTTAACCGGGAAGAGCTTTTTGGGAATAAGCGGTGGGTGAAACTTAAGAAAGTAATTTGGTCCTTTTCTCCCGACTCAACTAGGGCAGAAAAAAAGATCGGGCGGTTGAGGTAGGGGATATAGCACTAACATAATTTATACTTAAGGCGAAGCTGGCCTCCTTGGCTAACACGGAGAACCAGGCTCAGTAGTTAGGGCTAGGTTAAAACGAACCTCCCAGAAAGCAACAAATATGGCCGCTGAATTGCGTGCAGAGGAGCGGCGACGTGCTACGGACCGACATATCGCACGTGTCACATTGCCGGATGGACGAACCGTGACCACAAACGAAGGTATTTTCGAGGCGTTTCGGTCTCATTACAGTCCGGGTTCCCTGGTGAAAAAAAGATCTTTCAAGATCTTTTCACCAGGGAACCCCTATTTAGCGTACTTTTCTCGGCTTGATGCGACTGAAAGGAAGGAGAAGTTTTGGAAGTCTTGAGTCAGGTCAGCCTGGATCGATCTCCGGTGATTGATGGTGTGCCCTACGAAATTAGCAAAAAATAATTCCCAAAAATAAATATAATAATAATCTATTACATAAATGTCATTTGTCCCTGAGTGTGTGTGTGTATGTGTGTGTGTGTGTGTGTGTGTGTGTGTCAGAAAATACACAAGACGAGAAATGAAAGTGTAGAGAAAGATTAAGGTTTTAAAAGTATAATGGGTTAGTTATTCTACAGAATTTGAACCGAACCAAATCGACTGTTGCTGAACTACACCTAAAAAAGCGAATTTAGGAAAACTCGTCACAGGAAAATTGGGCAACGGAAAATTGGGCAACGGAAAATTCGTAAATGGAAAATTCGTAAACGGAAAATTCGTCACTTTGGGCCAAGTAGGAAAATTCGGCAATTATCGAATAAATATCGATTGAAAATAGATTTTAGAACCGTTTTTACAGGAGATATACTTGTAAATACGGGGCTACCCCCCTCCCCAGTGATGAACATTTTTTAATATTATTTTTTTGGTACTTGTGCAGTTTACGAACCGGGCTATTTTTTAGATAAGATTTTCAAATTTAATTAAATTTTTACGATATCTAAATTGTTAGGTGAAAGTACAGAATAGTTAACAAAGCCCGCCCCCCTCACTCCATGTTAAGAATGGCTTTCTAAATAATCCGGTTCGTAATTACGTTACGAAATTAAAGGTTTGGACCGAACGTTAAAGTACAGAATAGTTAACAAAGCATCCCCCCATTCTCCCCATGTAAAAAATCGTTGTCTGAAAGAAGAATTTCTTATTTTTAAGTATTGAATAAAGTTGTTAGTTAAAACAAGTTTTAGGCAAGATGAAAAAAAAAACCCACTGAAGTACAGTTAAAAACATTTTTGCTTTTTTTAAATACATGGAAATTTTCTAAGAAATTAAAGCCAGTTTAAATGACGTTTTACTCGATAGATTCCTTTCAAGTTTTGCACACACACGAAGTAATTGATGTTTTGTCAATTAAAATGGCTGACTTTAGAAGAAATCTAAATGAATTATGATGGATTTCATCTCGTAACTTAATTACGAACCAGGCTTGAAATAATAATATTATTTAGACAACGATTTTTTACATCGGGAGAATGAGGGTGGGGGTGCTTTGTTAACTATTCTGTACTTTCACCTAACAATTTAATAAACAGAAGATATCGTAAAAATTGAATTTAACTTGAAAATTGTATGTAAAAAATAACCCGGTCCAAACCTTTAATTTCGTAACGTAATTACGAACCGGATTATTTAGAAAGCCATTTTTAACATGGAGTGAGGGGGGGGGGGCTTTGTTAACTATTCTGTACTTTCACCTAACAATTTAATAAACAAAAGATATCGTAAAAATTTAATTTAACTTGAAAATCTTATCTAAAAAATAGCCCGGTTCGTAAAGTGCACAAGTACCAAAAAAATAATATAAAAAAATGTTCTCCACTGGGGGTGGGTAGCCTCGTATTTACAAGTATATCTCCTGTAAAAACGGTTCTAAAATCTATTTTCAATCGATATTTATTCGATAATTGCCGAATTTTTCTACTTGCCCAAAAGTGACGAATTTTCCGTTTACGAATTTTCCGTTTACGAATTTTCCGTTTACGAATTTTCCGTTGCCGAATTTTCCTGTGACGAGTTTTCCGGGCACCAAAAAAGCAGTTCGGTAGAACTACCGAAGATGTTGCACACACCTTTTTTTTAAACACTATTGTTTTTAATTCCCACACGGACAAAAAATTTTAAAAATTAAAAAAAAATATATATTTTTTTTTTTTACAATTATCAATACTTTTCGTCTGTAATTCGTCTGTAATTCGTGCCAAGATTTGTTTTATTTCCCCTTGAAATTAATTAAACTAATTTTCAATTAATGGAGAATTCGAAAATTCATTTCTCAATTTAGTTAAAATGGCACCGGTAAAAATGTACAAGTTGGTAAATAGGAAAAGAATGGTACAAGAGAAAAATATATATGAAAATATCAAAATCTTAAAAAAATATAAAAGTAACCCCTCCCCCCCCCCCCGCAAAAAAAAATGAGATTCTACATTTTTTAGACGATTTACGTGTACACATTGAAAAAAAAAAAAAAAAAAACAATTAGGGGGTCGTAAAACCACACGTAAATTGCTTTAAACAGAAAAAACCACCCACCCCGCCCGAAAAACAATGCATCAATTTATCTTCTGTCGCAAAAGAAAATTCGTTAGCGCCCTAAAAAGTATGTATTTTTCGTTTTACTACCTGGACTTAGGGTTAGTAGTAAAAAGGGTGCGTTTTTGTTATGATGCAATCTTTAAAAGTACCGGAAAATGTTTGAAATAAATAAAAAAAATTATCAAGAAAAATAAATTACAGACAAAGAGTTATTGATAATTGTAAAAATGAAATATAAAAAGATTTTTTTTAATTTAAAAAAAATTATTTATTTTTACGTTGGTGGGCTTTTTTTCGAAAGTTAGTTTTTTAAGCTGGCGCGAAAGTGTTAATTCAAAGAGCAACGCTACAACTCTTTGATGTCCACATTAACATGTCGCCATACTGTCTGGCCACATGCGTTCATCGAGTTTATCGACGGGTGAAAGAAAACTTCCAAGCTAATAAAATTAGTTAAAAATATTGAGCTTCTTTCTGAAACCCCCCCCACCACCAAAACAGCCTCTGTAAATTTAAAAATATCAAAGTGTAATATCTGTTCAGCAATTCACTAAAAAATAAAAAATGAGATTCTATTTTTTTAGGCGATTATGAACAACTTTTAAATTAGCGGTAGTCTTGCATTATAGTCAGCATCCGAGAAATCGATTAAAAAATACGACTAATAACTGTCACCAAACGAATTAAAATTTAATTTTCTACCGACTATATACTTTTAAGTTTTGAAACTTTTAAAAGTGTATTTATTGAAAACAAAAATTTCGTTCAATACTCTATTTCAGACCCAGTAAAAATTTAAACATGGCTACCTAGATTTTTCGTTCGCCTTCGATATCTAACAATTAACCTAGACAGCCATGTTTAATTTTTTTTTACTGTGTTTGAAAGAGAGCTATTGGCGCAAACTTATTTTGAAATAAAAACTTTAAAGCAGTTTCCGTACGTCAAATAAATGTGTACAGGTCGGTAGAAAATTAAATGTTATTGTTTGGTATATATATATATATATATATATATATATATATATATATATATATATATATATATATATATATAACAGTATTAAAATAACAAAAAATGAATAAATTTTCACATGTTTCACTTCTTCGTCGAATCATCCTCAGGTGTCAAAAGGAAATGAACAAAAAAGCTGGAAAAAGGAGAGAATTTTAAAAAGACAGCGGAGAAACGCGCAGAGAACGTTTTTAGAAAATCGTTGGCGATTTTTAAATTAAGCAACGCTGGATGGCGTCACAGAACAAAATCGCATTACGTTAAACATTTTAAAAATGTTACCACTGGTTTCATATGTGGTGTTGTTAATTTTAGGTTGGTGTGTTTTTATGTAGATAGCTTCGAGTATTTTAATTGGTCTTGGAATGTATACTTTTAGTGTTATTAACTATAGAATTTGTCTTAAATCGGAGGGAAGGCAGTTATGTTTTTTTGTAGATGTTGGTAAATTGAGCTAGAGTTTATTTACTATAAGAAATTTAAAACCCAAAATCTTGTAGTAAAAAACAGGGAATCTTTTACAATGATCAGCAGAGTCGCGAACGGGGTCCAAAGAAAGAACGAGAAAGGGTTTAAAAACATAAATTTGCAACAAGTGAATAGACATTTTTTTCTACTTCCCTATGTAATTTGTTTGTATTAGATGTAAAAAAAAAAAATTCTTGTTTTTTTGTGCGTACAATTTGGCAAAAAAAAAAAATGGCCGGCCTTCCTATTTGTCATTACATCCCACCACCCACAGCGGCCATCTTGTTTTGTGCGATGTTCGTGTGCCGAATACTTAAATTTAAAATAAATAGCAATTTAAACGGGTTAAAAATCTTTTTAATAGTTGGAAAAGACACAGGTAAGTTTGAAAATAACTTTTATCGCCTACAGTTACTTTTATTTGTTGAATATTTGTTTTTGAGCGTTTTTACTCTGCTGATCATTGTAAAAGATTCCCAAAAAACAATTCTTCCCCAACTCAAAAACCACTAGAAAGAACCAATGTTATTTATAAGTTTAAATGCCCTTTGGGAGAATGTAACTCCCATAATAATAATAAAGCTAATACCTACATTGGTTTTACAAGCACTACCCTATCCCGCCGCCTCACCATGCATCTTGTCAACTGCATGCTACCATACGTCTCTTCCCTCTTTTTATTATCGCTGTTCAATGACATGCGGGGACACTTTGGTGATCGTCTCATCAGTAAGAGGTGTGATCCTGAATGCGATTCACATTCATCGGACCTTAAGCCCCCCCCCCCTCCCCCGATATTTATCTGTGGGCTGAGCAAAGATAATGTCAGTGGAGGTCTGGATGGTGCTCTCCGGCATTTGTGAAAATGGAAGAGAAATTCTTTAATCAATGCGGTATTCTTCTTGTCTGTTTCGTGAATAAGAATTAGAGTTACCGTGTCTTGTCTCGTATATTTTCAATTAGTTTTTTGGCACTTTTGAACAAAGTTGAAAGATAACTCTCATTCAGGATGTTTTCTTTATTACCTCCCTTGCCTATTCTGATCTAATGACTTTCTCTTAACTTAGAAAACGGTTCAGCGAAAATTGTCTTTCAATTGTGCGGAAGACAGTTTTGTCAATTGTTGCATCTATTTGTTCACTAAAAAGGGTGAAAATAACACGAGAATACAAGAATTTTAAAAAATAGCAATTTATGTTTAAAAAATACAACTTAAGAAAATCTGAGTGTTTTTTTGTTTTTTTTCATTTTCTGTTTATTTCACGAACCCGGGTTCAATTTTGTGGAGTCGCATTTATATAAATCAGACTATCGACTAAATTGGCTGCTTGTTCGATCCTTGGCTTGGGGTGTGTGCTGATCTAGCCACACTGAATAGCTGTGATACAGCGAAACATCCGTTCTCGGGTGGAGTACTGTCGTAAATGATATCGCCTGCTACTAATTTAATGTAATGCAAAGCTCTGTCAAAAAAACAAAACAAATAGAGCACTGTAAAGTGTCCGTCGATATAGATATCATTTATTTGTATTCTATTACTTAATATAATAGGTTAGTTTAATGTTAGCTTAGGGTTCGAGTTTACAAAAACAGTTTTGTTTTTATCCGGTTTAAAAGCTGTACCAGTACCTGCGGTTGTTTTCGGTACTATTTAGTTTGTTTCCGGTTGTCTACGGTCATATTTGTGTTGTTTTCATTCATCATGTCATAATCTAAAAAAGAACAAAACAAATCTGAATGATTGCCAAATATTTTTCAATAGCAGCCATATTAAAGCTGAAAAGTTCAATATAACCATTTAAATGTATAACTAACAAAGTTCCGTTGACACAAGAAATACAGACACACGGGAAGTGTCACGAAATCGGATGAGGATTGATTTGATCAATCATTCTTGCGTTATTTTTTATTTAAGTATTAATAACATTAGGAGATAACGTCATGTCTATGTGTTTTCTCGCCTACACCTTTGATAAATATACACATTCAAAATAACAGGGCCAGTTCACAGAGGAAAGCCAAGGAAAATATGGGATGAAGGGATAAGGATAGACTTGAAAGAAAGACAGTGTAGAACAGTTGAGCTAGCAGAGTCAGTTCACAGGTCAAAGAAATGAAAACTTTAAAACAGTTTCAGTAAGTTAACAATATACAGGTCGATTGAAAATTAAATTTTAATTTTTCAGTTGTTTAATATACGGCATAGAAGCTAAAAATGAAGAAAATGACGATAAGCCTTTGAGGCTACAAAACAAATTCTGAAATAAACTAAAAAAAAAATTACAAAATGTTCCAGAACTGAAAACTGTGCAAGTCGATAGAAATTCATTTTTTTTTTTGCGTTTGGTAATAATTATTTGTTGTAGATTTATATTTCACCCTTTGGGGGGAATAAATAAATAAAGCCCTAGCCAGAGATAGGTTAGTTTGGAAGTCAATTTAATACATGCGTTGTACTAATGTCGGGTTAGTTAGGGTTCCTCTTTAAATATTATTTTAAAACAACAACAACAACAACATGAAACCATTTTTATCGCATTATGTTTAGCTCTTCGAACTCTTCATTTAACAAAATCGCATTTTCTTGAATTGATTTATTTTTAACTTTATTTCGTCAAACTTCGTCAGACCAAGGATTCAGAGACATGTATGCACATATGTAACCAATAATGTTTGTATAAATGAAAATTTATACTTATAAACAGCTCTACTTGTTATTATTGAGCACTTTTTATAAATACATATATATATTCTCTAAACCTAACCTTCATCCTAAACTCGTCTAAAGAAAGCAGCCCTGTGTCACCATTTTGAATTAATTCTCTCTCGGCCCTTCGTTGTTCGTTTTAAATTGGTGCGTCGTCCTCATTTCCGTTATGAAAAACGCAAATCCGCTTTAAACTGTTCAGATCAACGTTCATTCAGATTCGGCTAGTTCGCAGCGGCGGCGACAACCCTTTGACGCCGAGATATTTGCTTCTTCACTCGAGGATGTGGCGGCGGTGGGGAGGGGGGGATGGAACAAACACAAATATAACAATAACACAAAGTTTATAAAAAGTTTAAATTTCAATCCCCTATTCGCTCTCTCTCAACTTTGATACAATAACTAAAAAAAATTTTTTTAATTTTTTTATTCATTCATCACGGCCTCTCGACTTGGAAAGACAGCCGGCGTCGTTAAATTTTTATTACAGTCACATTTCCGCTTTGATCTAAGCGCTTAAACTTGTACTTAAATTCACCCTATAAAACTTCCCGTCCCCTCACTAACACCCACCCACACACACACTATCTCTCTCTTTCTCTCTCTCTCTATCTTTCCCTTCCTTTCTTTCTTTGTTGCCTCTCGAAACCTACGTCATTTCTCTAGTTCATGTTTATTTTGAATCGCACAAATTTCCTTTCCAAGAAAAGTTTTTACCCCGCCTAATAAACCGGTATTGTCCGGGCCTTTGGGTCTGGATTTACGCCGGTCTATTGGCGGGTTGTCGGTCCTGTGCAGTTCTAGGAGGTGCACCCTCCCAGGCTTTGCCTCCCCTCTTTGGGGAGGAGTAAGTTTATTGTTTACTGCCTGAAGCGCCCCTACCGGGGAATGCCGACGGGGCTGCCCAAGCAATTTTTAATGCCCAGAGTGCTCACCTTCTCGGGCGCTAGTTTATCAAATCCCACTTTCCCAACCTTGTATCACATCTTACCTTGTTGGAGGTATATATATATATATATATATATATATATATATATATATATATATATATATATATATATATATATATATATATATATATATATATATTAGTACTTCATGTATCCACATAAAATATTATAAGGAGATATAGTTTTTTATGTATCAGTTTTCAGTATTCAACAGTGCTCGATACATAAGTAGAGCTAGGTAGTAAGCAATGAAAATGTATATGGCAATCAAGCTACACATTTAGCCTGACGATTCCCCCCGGGGATGAAACACGGGAGCCTCTGTGTGTGTGTGTGTGTATATATATATATGGTGCTCGGAAAATTCGTCAACGGAAAATTCGGCAATGGAAAATTCGTCATTTTTGGGCAAGTAGGAAAATTCGGCAATTATCGAATAAATATCGGTTGTAAAATAGATTTTAGAACCGTTTTTACAGGAGATATACTTGTAAATACGGGGCTACCCCCCTCCCCAGTGGAGAACATTTTTTTATATTATTTTTTTGGTACTTGTGCAGTTTTTTGTGTGTTAAGAATGGCTTTCTAAATAGTCCGGTTCGTAATTACGTTACGAAATTAAAGGTTTGGACCGGGTTATTTTTTGCAACGTGAAAGTACAGAATAGTTAACAAAGCACCCCCATTCTCCCCATGTAAAAAATCGTTGTCTGAAAGAAGAATTTCTTTTTTTACAATTTTGCTTTTTTAAATACATGGAAATTTTCTAAGAATGTAAAGCCAGTTTAAATGACTTTTTACTCATAGTTTATAAATTCCTTTCAAGTTTTGCACACACACGAAGTAATTGATGTTTTGTCAATTAAAATGGCTGACTTGTTTACGAAGAAAAATCTAAATGAATTATGATGGATTTCATCTCGTAACTTAATTACGAAACAGGCTTGAAATAACAACGATTTTTTACATGGGGAGAATGAGGGGAGGTGCTTTGTTAACTATTCTGTACTTTCACCTAACAATTTTAATAAACAAAAGATATCGTAAAAATTTAATTTAACTTGAAAATCTTATCAGCCCGGTTCGTAAACTGCCAAAACTACCAAAAAAATAATATAAAAAAATGTTCTCCACTGGGGGTGGGTAGCCTCGTATTTACAAGTATCTCCTGTAAAAACGGTTCTAAAATCTATTTTCAATAGATATTTATTCGATAATTACCGAATTTTCCTACTTGCCCAAAAGTGACGAATTTTCCGTTGACCAATTTTCCGTGACCAATTTTCCTGTGACGAGTTTTCCTAAATTCATATATATATATATATATATATATATATATATATATATATATATATATATATATATATATATATATATATATATATATTGTTCTTTTTTAGGCGATTACGTATGAACATCCGAAAAGCTTGGCAGAAATAAGAAAAGAAAGAAAAAAACGCTTTGTTAGAATTTAGAGTGGAGATCAGTTTTGTATACACATTTTATGTATATATATATATACAAAACTGATCCCCACTCTAAATTCTACCTTAGCTTTTAGGATGTTTATACGTAATCACCTAAAAAAGAATATATATATATATATATATATATATATATGAGAAAGGAAGGGTGATCGTAATCCGACGTAATCTAAATGAAAAAGGAAAAACCCAAGATATATTTTTTTATATATATTCATCAACGTTTCGTCTTTATTGTCAGGATGATAATTTGAAGAAGTGAAATGAATATGGAAAGCTTTGAGTGGGTACCATTAAGACAGCCATTAAATAGAGGGTGGGGTATGTGGCTTGGATTTTGAGAGACTGGGGAAAGAGGAAGGAAGGGGCAACTCTGTCATACCCGCAAGTACTTTCGCATTTTTAAACACAGCATTTTCCAAAAATATCTAATATCATCAGCAAACCCTACTGAAACACAAAAAGCTCATACCTTTTTTACGAGGCCAAAACATTGGCCATCAACCTCCAAACAAAAACAACACAACAAAATCACTAACATCCTAGACAGCAAATGGAAAACCCTAAGACGCCCGGAGTTTATAAAAAAACTCACTACTTATAAACTTTCAGACATAGAAACTGAAGCTCTCAGTTTCCGCTTAAAATTCGCTACCGGAATACACTCTAACACCACCACCAACACAGTTATAAACAATTACAGACATACTGACACAGACTTTACTAAAGGAATAATCTCAACCACAGCAACTCTACCAAATGACCCTGCTTTTTACCTAAAAGATACACAGACACTCCTAAACCACCTATCCAATAATCATGTCACCATCAGATAAGGGAGGGGCCAAAAACACGTATCTTTAAAATATATATACTCTATTATCCGACGAAAACACATACTGACCAAAACTATAGAACATTTCAACAAATCACCTAATTACGAACAATAAAAAATGGATATAATATATATTGAGTATATCACTCCATTATTCCTACACTATACGGGATCCCCAAAACCCACAAACAGGACATCCCCATGCGCCCCATAGGCAGTACCACACACAAAATCGAACGTGCCATAGCCAACATTCTCACTCCACTAATGGGCGCCCAGCCCCTCCCACATAAAAAACTCAGGCGACCTTTTTAACAAAATAAAAAAAAACATGAAAGTAGAAAAGAAAAACATAACACCGCTATACACCTATGTCCCAGTTAAAAAATGCCTAAACTTCCACACACATCTAAAGAAAATCAAAGCCGACTTACCATTCCCCCCCAATATAATAGAAATAATTAATTCTACAAACAAAAATTTGGACTGTATTGGCCTGCCTCTTCTTAGAATCCGGCCCTATCGAATACTTCAGATACATTGACGATATTCTTATTTTCTTACCCTCAAAGACAAACTAAACACATAAAATTTACACATGACACTGAGATAAACAGCTCGATACCATTTTTAGACACACTTATAATAACAACACACTAGCATTCAAAAGTACACCGCAGAAACACTTACAAAAACGATTATATACATTTCTACTCTCACCATAATAACTATATAAAAAAACAGGTATGATAATAGGCTTTTTCCTAATCTGCAGTCCTCAATATATATAGATGAAGAAATCAAACACTCCTTAAAAACATTGCAATACACCACACATCAAAAACATCAAATACCAAACACCTCTCTCATAGACAGACCTCTTCTCTTATCCACGCATTCCAATAACACATCCATCTGCAACACACTGTAAAACTAGGTATTGCAACGGTACACACACCATAAAACAATACCGTCCCGTGTAACAACTGCCATCAAATTTACGTGAATTGAAAAAAAAGATTGAGCGAACACAAAAGAGACATAAAAAACAATAGCTCTCTCAGTGCACTTTTTCCCCCACGTATTAGAACACGATCACGCTTTCAAGTTTGAACAGGCCCAAATCATCAAACACATTCATAACTAAGCTCGGCGAAGACTACTTGAAACAGCACTCATCACAGACTCTGACACCATTAGACAACGAAATGGTTTCTACAATCTATCCCCCTTAATAAGCAAAATTATATCCTGACCGAACAAAAACTAAATCTAGATCATGGCTAACCCTTCTTCTTATCGTTCTCACTTGCACACAACCCCCCCCCCCCCCCGCATACACACTTACGTGCTGACTCCTTTCTCACGTGAATCACCCACTACGAATCAAAAACTACTTAACCACAAATAATAGCTTTATAAATACAATTTACACAATTTACACATCCTTACAAATATTTAGATATATTTAAAACTCTTTTTTTTCTCTCAATTTACTCTCAAACCATCAACACATCCTGAACGTAACCACATTTTACTGATCACTCCCCCAAATTAAAATCATTTTTCTTTCTTCTCATGCTCACCTAGCACACTTGTACACATTCTTTCAAACACACTTATACTCACACATTCCTGACATATAGCCACCTGGTCAATACTCCTCCCTCTCTCCCAGCCTTAATTTCACACCTGACCACAACAAAAATTTATCCTCCCCCTTTCACCTCTTTTGACTATTTTCTTCACACTCTTACCCACCTTCCGCCCATTTTCAAGTTATCTTCATTTAAACACACAGAATTTCCCCTTCTCTCCTCTTTCCCCAGCCTCTCAAAATCCCTGCCACACCTCACCACGACAAAAATCTCAGCCCCTTTAGGTAAATTCACTAATATTTTCACCCCCCCCTATTTAAAACTGCTGCCTTATTCGCCACCACTGACTTGTCACAGCCTGAACTCTCCTCCAACGCTCACAGTAGCCAGCAGGTTAGTTTACGTACAGCCTCAATCGCGGTCCGCTTGCTGGCGTATTGTTTCACCAGCCGCTTACGGAGCTCCGTCCAAGCTATATCCGGGTTCTCCCCGTACATCCCCCAATGAACTTTGAGACTAAAACCTTCAGCTCCATCAGTACCATCCCATGATCTGCCAAACCGTAGACCACCCTCTTTATTTGGATTACCGCCAGCCAAACTTGTAGTCCGGCAGCATCTCATTTATACAGGGTTATTATCCGTATTCCCCATATGGGCCTATTTTCCTTACTACACTCAAAGGGCTATTTTCTGCTCCCCTCCGCGGCTAAACTTTCAGCCACTTACAGAGCACAGAACTGAGCAAAACAAAATGACAAGAGAACCAAAAACTGTGGTCCGCTCATTCTCAGAGTTCTTATCTTTCTTCTCTTTTTTTAACGGGTTCGGTTAACTCTCGGTGTATTTCTTTTTAAATCGTTGTTTCCCGATCGAGTTGTGCTACTAAAATTTAGCATCAGTGTCACGGAACCAGAATGAAACCCACAGCAGAACTGGAAAAATAGTAAAAAAATTAAGTCTTCAACAGCCCGTTATTGGCAGTTGTCACTTCTTCTCTATATCTTTCTACTCCCCTTTCCTTCTTTTTCTAGCTTGATAACTTAATGTTTCTTGTAGAGGATCTGACCGATTTTGTAAAG
This sequence comes from Sepiola atlantica, assembly GCA_963556195.1. Taxonomy (NCBI): domain Eukaryota; kingdom Metazoa; phylum Mollusca; class Cephalopoda; order Sepiida; family Sepiolidae; genus Sepiola; species Sepiola atlantica. Next base: position 70,884 of record OY744520.1, read on the forward strand.
ATGTTTAAACTAAGTGTGTGTTTAATTGATACATATATATATGTGTATATGAGTATGCATGGTTATGAATATGTGTGGGTGGTGATGCGTGTATGTATGTACATAAGATGTGTACATATTTATGCTTGCCTATGTACGCGTGTGAGTAAGATTGTGTAAGATTTCATTTAGGCTTGCTCTTCTCTTTAAATTACATTTATCGCTAGCCGGGAAGTGTCATAATGCAATGAGAATTTACACTTAGGTACCTCCCGATTGATTTGAAAAACAGGGCCCCTCCTCCTCACTCCCCTTCGGTGTCTGTAGTAAATTATGTAATTCCCCCTCCCTAGCTAAACGTAACGATTAGATAGTCGCCAATTTTCCCCTCTCTCAAAAGATGTATCGGATGGGTTGTTACCATCTCTCTCTCAAATTGTATTTGAATTGTCGTGTGTAAATTTAATTATTTCCTTTCAGTCTCAAAAATGTAATTGTCTGGATTAGATGCTTGAAAAACCCACTATCTTTAAATAAATTATTGCATCGATATATATATATATATATATATATATATATATATATATATATATAAAAGATATGGTGGTCTCCCATTAGAAAGTATTGAATATTTAAATGTAAGAAAGTTGTTTGAAGCCTAAGAATGCATTTTTTTAAAAAATAAATAGTAATTTATTTAAAAGTAGTCCCAAATTTTCGACGTAATACGTTCTCGTCAGGGGTAAAAGACATTCTTTTTTTCATAGCGACATGTTTATCGCTAGTAGAAGGTAGAATCCGTAAGATGTTGATTCGGTAATAGTTCAAATGTCGAAGTCTTTTAGGGAAAGATGCGCGGAAACGCATTAAAGATAAGATATGGTGGTCTCCCATTAGAAAGTAAGGACGTATTACGTCGAAAATTTCGGTCTACTTTTAAATAAATTATAATTTATTTTAAAAAAAATCAAACAACTTTCTTAAATTTCAATGCTTTCTAATGGGAGACCAACATATCTTATCTTTAATGCGTGTCCGCGCATCTTTCCCTAAAAGACTTCGACATACGGATTCTACCTTCTACTAGCGATAAACATGTCGCTATGAAAAAAAGTATGTCTTGTACCCCTGACGAGGACGTCGAAAATTTGGGACTCATTTTAAATAAATTACTATTTATTAATATATATATATATGTAAATTGAAAAAAAGGAAAGTCAACACCTATGGGATTTATTTATTTATTTATCAACGTTTCGTCTTTATTGAAAGACTTCCTCAGGATAAAGAATATATATATATATATATATATATATATATATATATATATATATATATATATAGAGAGAGAGAGAGAGAGAGAGAGAGAGACAGAGATGAAAGATGATAATAAAAACATATCCATGGATTTTCAAAGATGAACTGTTTTCATGAGAGGATAGAAAAAACCCGACGATGTACTTGTAAATATAATCGGCAACATTTAACTTTGAAAATGTTTACACTTTTTGGTCCTTATTTTGTTTTATTTTGTTTCATTTTATGTAAAATTTTCAAATATATGAAGCTCGTGTTCTGAACTCATCTTTCATCCCTAGAATTGATTTCTCTATTCAATATATTGAGCTTTATATTATCACGATAGATTATCATTAAACGTTAATTAAATTATCTTTAATTCAACATTTAAATGTTTTATTTAATTATTTTTATTGTTATTTTTTCACATATTCTAAAAAAACATAACATTTCTGTGAGATGTATTTTTTACGGTCCGTTTCATTTGTCGTGAGCCAAACAACATTTTTATGTCTCTGCAACACTACATCAGAAAAATTCACAAAGAGTAAATGAATATATATATATATATATATATATATATATATATATGTGTGTGTGTGTGTGTGTGTGTGTGTGTGTGTGTGTGTGTGTCAGTTTACTTTCAAAGATCGTCGCCCTGTCAAGAGAGCTACATCAAATATTGAAAAGCTGTATTTTCCGGAATATTTTATTTAGCGAGATGATCCCCTGAAAGTAACATTTTTTGTTTAGTTTTCTGCATTAATTCGTTCCTTATTTAGACATGAAAAAGGACGAAATAAGTTTGATTGTTGCCGAGTTTGTTTTGTTTTTTGTTTTTTATTTAAAGACGGGCTAGGAATGTCACATCTACCAACACAAAGAAGAACATTTTTAATTTTTCGTAAAACGGCCGGATGTTTCTAGTGCAGGTAAAGACGTCTGTGTTTTCAATAAAAATCTGCGGCTTATATTTTTTCATTTTACATACAAAGATTTGTATGGTTGTGTGGTCTGTACAACACCACTGAAGCTGAATTAATCTTAATCTTTTCAGCTGTCGGACATCACTCTAAAATTTCTCGCTTTCTCGCTATTGCAGAACTTGCTTTTCTCTAAGTTTAAACCATAGCTCTGTCAAACATTTTCCACAAGGAGAAAAAGTGTTCTTCCAAGTATATGTTAAATAATATTACGATGTCGTCAATATAAACATCGATGCCTGGTAAATCTTTTATGCATCTGGTGGGGCATAAAGCGAATAGATGCAAAGCTTTCTCTAAGAGTTGAATTTCTTCGTGATGCACACACCACAAAAGGACAAAATAGGTTTTGCTTTCACCCGCCACGCGAAAGTTAGCAATGTAAAAACATGTGTCCTTTTCTATATAATATCTTTAATGTTCAATGGTCCATACAGAGGAGTAGAACCTTTTCGCAAAAATATCTTTCTTTGAGCTCAGCATCAGCATTTCAAGATATAGAACTTTTTAAGAACAGCAATTAAATTGCCGAATATTGACGTACAGAAATGTTATAAAACTGTCCGCCCGCTCTCTGTATAGCGGGTAACTGACCGTTCATGTTTTGTTTATATGTTATTTGTTTGAAACCTGTTTTCATATTGTATATAATATTTTATTGTTCGTTTGTAAAAATGATATCTTTTTGTTAGGGGCTGTTTCGAAAACTGTTCTATCGGTTGTATCTTGTTACAAGGGCATGTTATAATGTTTGTGGCCCGCGTATGGAATGATATACAACTTTAATGTTCTCCCCTTTGAGGATTTATGTAAATAAACTCTCTTATTCTTTTTCTCTAGAATGAGACAATTCTAGTAATTAATTCCTTTTATTATTATCCTTTTATTTACTCGTTTCAGGTTCGTCGGTTTTATTCAGCCAAAGAGCAAATATCGATACTATTGACGTAGAAGGCATCGTAGAATTTCAAACACAAATTTCAGCCATTCAAAATCGAATAAAACGTCATGAATTGCCGAGTTAGGGCTAAAATGTGGCATTCGTTTATTTATTTTAGCAAAATTTAGAATACAATTGAGCCCAGACAATGAGGTTACTTTTGCCCCGTAGTCATAAAATTCGAAGAACAACTCTAAGCATTTTGAACAAAAAAATGTACTCAACCACAGTCCACGAAGATGACCGGAAAGATAAAAATCAGAGAACGCACAAGAAAAAGATTCGAAAAAATGTTCATTCAAATTGGCAAATGAGTAGCAAATGAGTACAGACGAAAGTGCGTTCTCTCACTTGGCGATTCTGATAAAACTCTTTCTTGTTCGATTTTTCGTCTTGCAATTTTCAACTACAACTCGGATAATGAGGTTGCTTTTTTGCCTCGTATATCAGACGTTATGGAGACATATCATACATACTGTAAAAAATTGGACTGAAATTTGTAACTTACATTTTACTTCAAAAATTTGTTGTTGACAAAATTATTTAGTCCAAAACATTTATCTTTCACAAATGATAATGAGGACTATACAACTTTTGAAAGCATAGTAAATAACCACTGTGATAACTTCAGGTTATCGGAATTAAGTGCTAATCACTTTAAATGGCTCATTTTTGCACAAGGATTAGTGTCGAACATAGAATTTTAAATTAAAAGGAGGGCCTTTAGCAAACTGGAAAATAAGCCAGATCTTACACTCCAGCTGGGACTGCCAACAGTTAATTAACATGCGTCAGGATTCGGATGGTACCGTTAGCATTGTCTGTCGTAAATGACCCACTTTTGTACGTTCAATTTTACCTAAGTTAAAACTCAAAATCATCATATTTGTAAGTATGGAGTTGAATGAGAAGCTAAAATATAAAAGTTTTCATACGTTAGGAGGATTAAAAAAATGTGACCTATGAATTGAGGAACCAGCAGCTGATTTTTTCGATTTAGAGTAATACATCAGGAGCAAATACCTCAAGTTACGCTGATGTGCCACTCTCTATAAAACAAATCAGCAGCCGACAGATATAACAGATTGATTATAGAACAATGTAATCTCTATCCCCGCCCTCTTCAAGAGGAATCAAGAATATATCTGCGTTGTGTTCGTGTTCAAAACACTTTTTATGTCTTCGGGTTAAGATTAAAGGTGTGTATCTGTTGTGTCCTTATTCGATAAAACAGATTTCCTTCTAGAAAGAGACAATTTTAATTTTTGTCCCAAACCAGTATGCCAGTTTTGGGGAGCTGGATTTCTCCCACATAAAAAGCTGATCTTGTGGTTATACCTGCCCTTGTGGACAGACAAGTAAAAAGGCAGACTGGCTATAGAGAAGCGTACTGGAACTTGAAAATGAGATGAAGACTGATGTTTTGTTATGAAAACTTCACATTTTTATTTTTTATTTTAGTAATTTTAGGTAAGATCTGTTATGGGAGATCAAATCCAATTAAAAGTTAATAACGCAATTTAAAACTAAAATAAATCATATGTTAAAGTAGATATAAAACATTGGTATTCCTTTTCAAGTGCGGGGGGCACGATGGAAATATGATTACTCAAAAAACTAAGTAGGATGTAATTTATTATTATACTAAATGTGATTTATTTATCTGTAGTAAGTCATGAGAAGGATCTATTTCCGAATGCAGAGAACCGATATTTTTACAAAGCAGATTTGTACGTAATGTACACTGGGCAACGTCTGGTAAGAAAAGCTTGTATATTATAAGAAATAATGTGTTGAGTAGCGTTGGAGCTATGGTGGGTGTATTTGATCTTGCATCAATTTGTTAAATAGATCGTTGCCATAGAAAGAAGAAAGCAACAGTTTATTTCCTTAGAAGATGCGCTTCTTGCACAGCGTATATCTTCACGTTTGACCTGAGATGACCTTATAAGGGTTGAAAGGTCGCTAAAACCAACAAACAAACATATCTTCACGCAGTACTTGAACAGAGTTTTCTGAATTGGACAGTCATGTTAGGAAAGGCGTAGCAAGTTTTAGTGATGTCAGATTTGCTGCAAAGCAAAAACTCTTTTTTAGAAGCCGGTAGAAATTAATTGCTGAAGTGACACTTGGCTCCCCGGATATGCAAACAACACGAGCACCAGGTGAACACTGGCAGGGCGTAATATAAGTTTTAAAGGTTCACAGAACTTTCTACTTTAAGTATCGAACTCTGAACATATTTAAATGTACAAGTGTAGATATATTCATTAATCTTCGAACTGATATCATTTCATGTTTCTGGTTTGGTCTGTTTGATTAAAAACTCAACACAAACTAATTTCTTTGTATGACTCATGAAATATTTGCTTACATAGAATTTAGTTAGGTAAGTCGTGGTAAAACATTAGGAAAATAAGCACAGCTTAAATGATCTGTATTTCTTTTGAAAAACAATACTCATTTTTTTCTTGTGGTATTGTTTTCCATACTTTGACTGTCCAGAACATTTAATATTGTTTATATGGAAATGCTACTTTTGACTCTACAGCTGGTTTTCTGTTAAGTATCTCGTTTTGCCCCAGGTTCATCGTTGAAACTTATGAGAATTCGGTGGAAGAACTGGTAAAAATACTAAAGATTACCAAGACTCAACGTTGTCTGGCGACACGTCAGTTTACGGATTATTTCATATGTTGGGGATCTTTTGAATCTCAGCATTTTAATTTAAAGACAACGTCGCTAAGATCGATCGTCGTTGTGTTCCTGTGCCAAACTTGCCATATCAAACTGACACGAGAGAACTCAATGGACTTTTTTTCAGTGTCAAAAATTACACTGTGTCTGTGAAAGCTTTCCCGTATATAGCATGTGCATATGTAATCACGGACAACGCCGAGTAGCCCTGCTAGTTACATCGGCTCTATGTCTGTAAAATCTGGTCATAAAATGCCACCAGTCGGGATTGACTTTCTTCCCACTAATCGAGTACAAAAATAACATATTGCCCTCGCCGTAGCAATATTCAACTCCCTTTCTTCGAAGGAGGAGTTAATGCCTGGGATGAAGCACCTCCTACAACCGAACCACAACCCACAGCTCACTCCGAACCTCCTCGACTGGTGTGACAACTAGGGAAAATCCAATTATCCGATATAAACTTAACGATGTTTGCATTACAGCGTGTTGAAAATCTGTCTTTCTTTTTCGACATATTGTTCGTGACATACGACTAACTTGAGCACCGTCTGACAACTTGTAACCTACCGTGCACAAAGTAGGCATCATGATCTTAATGGTCGTGGGAATCGACAACCAGACGCGAAGACAGACCTTGTGATAGTCAAAAGACTCACGCAATTGCATCAAACTAGAGCTACATTTAAAGAAATTGGTCTTTTACAATAGTTTCCTTCTATTCAATGGGAATAACGTATATTTAATGTCCCAAAATCTGTTGTCAGGGAAACGGCTGATGTGATTGATACGTGTGCAGAATAAGTCCAAATCCAATACCTGGCATAAATAGCTTCTTATTCACTCATATGGTATTACTGGACGAATATTTAATATAATAGATCCTGCCTAAGTGAAAAAAAAACATCTAGGTTGTCCCCGATGGACGTTAATCCAGGCAACATGACATAAATGCTGGTGTACCTCTACTGTTACCGATTTTCATAAACGACTTCCTTGATGATATTGAGTCTGAGATGGCGATATTTGCTGACGACACTACGCTCCACTCCTCTTCATAATGGCTGAATCCTTCGAAAGTGACCTACAGTCTGTAGTGGAAATTGGATCATAAATGTATGGTAACATTTAATGCTGCACAGACAAAGCTCCTTTCCTTCAACAACTACAGGAAACCTATTCAACCACCGATTGACATGGAAAATGACACCCTACCTGAATGTCCAACGTCCAAACTCCTCGGCATAACAAGTAACATGAATTGGAACAAATACATTGAAGACACTGCTGCAAAGAAGGTGGGCCCCCTCTACCGTGCCATTAAACTTTTCACACCTGACATTATTCTATATCTCTACAAAGCCACCATCCACCCATGCATGGAATATTGTTGCCACATCTGGGATGGTGCATCATCCACTGGTCTTTCCCTCTTAGACAAGGTTAAAAAAAAAGAGTCGCTAACTTAATAGGCCTCTCAATATTCACCAAGCTCCAGACCCTGTCCCATCGCCGCAATGTTGCATCCTTGTGCTTGTTTTACAAGTACTTCAATGGAATGTGCTCCGATGAACTTTCTGCTCTGGTGTCCCCTCGACCTAAATTCACTAGACCAACCCGACAATCTGGCAAATCCCATCCATTCACTGTGGAAGTTGCCGGCCTCTGGAACTCACTCCCTGCTCCCTCTTTCCCATACTGTACCGACATGCAGATATTTAAAACTAATGACATCTCGCTGCACAGCTCGTAACTTAGGGACTCCCAAAACTTCCACCCTAATTCTCAGTAGCTAGCACCTTACGTCTACAGTGGCGGCCGGCCTTGTTTGGGGTGAAATCCTGGACTGGTATACCAATCCAGGATTTTCATTTGTAACTCTACGGAATTATACACATAACGGAGTACGAATCCATACGGACCAAGTGAGATATTTTTGAACGCTCTAACTGTAAAAATTGTTAAAAAACTTTCTCCAATTCTACAAACTTTTGCTATTTTGCTATCTTACACCATAGCGCCCCTCTTTTATCTTCAAAAATGGCTACTCAATACTGCTACTTTTTCCTTCCCGGAAATACCACATTACCAAATTTTATCCTCTGACGAGAAGAGTTTTATCTTTGATTAATGTAACTCCTTGCATCTGAACTTTCGATGTAATAAAATTTGTATTAATTTTATGTAACTTTATGTAATTTTATGTAATTTTATGCAATATTTTATCTTAATCTTCCTTTCTTTAAAATATATATGAATATATATACACATGTGTGTGTATGTATATCTTTACACATGTGTATGTATATATACATATGTGTATGTATGTATATAGACATGTGTATGTATTTATATATATATACATATATATATATATATATATACATATGTGTATGTATATAGACATGTGTATGTATTTATATATATATATATATATATATATATATATACATATGTGTATGTATATACACATGTGTATGTATTTATATATATATACATACATACATATGTGTATGTTTATACACATGTGTATGTATTTATATATATACACACGTGTATGTATATACACATGTGTATGTATTTATATATATACACACGTGTATGTATATGTACACGTGTATGTGCGTATATATATATATATATATATATATATATATATATATATATATATATATATATGGGTGTGTGTGTGTGTGTGATATGGTCTGTAAAAGTCAGACAGCCACCATATATATGTGTGTATGTGTAAATGATTTCATTAATTTCAAAGACTTTATGACCGGGTAACCTGACATTCTGGAGTTCACTTATGTTTATCAAACCTTTTGCAATGTTCACATTTGTGTTGACACTTATTTGCTAAGTGGCCAGCATCTCTTTGGTTGTAAATCGGCACAGAACAATTTTTATTTTATTTATTGCTGGCACACCTTGTCACCGCCCAGCCGGGTTACCCGGTATTGTAGAGCTTTATACCATATATATATATATATATATATATATATATATATATATATATATATATATATATATATATTAAAATAAGACTTTGCACCTGAAATCGTCGCTTTCAATTTGATTAAGAATAGAACGACGTGTTTTTTCTCCAAATAAACAAGCACATTTATTTACCTAACTTTCGACTTTCAAAAAGTTACAAGTTGAGACATTTTTTTAAAAATTTTCATGAGCGAAGTGATTATATATATATATATATATATATATATATATATATATATAATTAACTATCCGAAGGAAGTTGAAACCGGGTTTATGAGAGTGCTCAATTCAGAGCAAAACATATTTTTTGTTGGTGATTCTATTCCATTAATTGCAATAATATATATGTTGTTTCGTTAGCCTTCATAATGAGAGTCAACTCTTCAAGCTTTAAATGGAATCACTGCCTAGAATCTTAAATTCAACCTCAACCGGAAATTGAAGATGCATAAAAGGGAGGGGGCGAAGATGGCGCTTAGCCTAGCGAGGACAGGAAAGGGGGGGGACTCCAACAGGTCATATTTTAGAAAGTTGGGTGGGATGATATCTAGTGTCTGGGCCATCGTTTGTTTGAATGAAAAACTAGAAATTATCCGTTTTAAAGACAGAAATAAACTCCTAAATAGAAAACAAGAGACGTCTATCAACTGTAAACATAGTAGACTCTACCTCCTTAGAAACCCACATACCCCACCTTAACCCTACACCAACCCCACACATATTTAAAAACGAAAAAATTTAGAAATGAATAATTACATTAACCCCCCATTATACACTACTTCAAATCACATTACAACCCCCTACCCACCCACCCGAATTTACCACCCAACCCCACCCCCAACAAGGCTCGATGAATCTATAAATATAACCACCCCACTAAACCATCAAATCTCTAAGTATTACCTAAAATTCTCAGCCTCAAAAGCCTCTCAGTCATACTACCAATTATACCCAAATCACCTCCCACCTAAACCCATAACTATGATACCACTTAGATTGATCTAATCTCAATTATCTTTCGATTATTATCTTAGGCACTTTGGTGCCTAGTCTTGATTATTGGTAGTACACTGGCAGACTTATGTCGCCTAATGACTTCACAAATAACAAGATTATAATAATTACCATTATTATTACTACTACTACTATTATTATTATTATTATTATTATTATTATTATTATTGATACTATTGTCACTGCGACTATCGGTATTATTGGCTTTATTATTATTATTGTTATTATAATTGTTTTTATTAATACTAAAGATAGTAACACCATCAAACTTCTTTTATATAGTAATTCCACTAGTATTAATTTTAGTATAATATAATTACAATTAACAAATATTATCACAACAAAATTCACTACCGGTACTGAGCTCATTGTAAAATCCATAAATAATTACATTGAAATAGAATACAATATTGAAGTAGCAATTAATACCCTAAATCAAAATCATCAAAAATATTTTTTATCTACACGATAATCACCTATTACACAACAGAAATGACAGTTATAATTTTATTCTCATTATTAAATTAAACCCACCCGGCCGTCTGCCCCTGTCACGATGACCCAGACACTAGATATCACCCCACCCAACTTTCTAAAATATCACCTGTTGGAGTCCCCCCCCCTTTCCTGTCCTCGCAAAAGGCTAAGCGCCATCTTCGTCCCCCTCCCTTTTATGCATCTTCAATTTCCGGTTGAGGTTGAATTTAAGATCCTAGGCAGTGATTCCATTTAAAGCTTGAAGAGTTGGCTCTCATTATGAAGGCTAACGAAACAACATATATATATTGTCGCAATTAATGGAATTTACCAACAATATATATATATATATATATATATATATATATATATATATATATATATATATATTACTAATTTAATATAAATATTATCTCTCTCTCTCTTTCTCTATAACTAATTTAATATAAATATTATCTCTCTCTCTCTCTTTCTATATATATATATATATATGAATATATATATATCACTCTTAATGGTAGTACAAACACAGCATGACGTCACTTGCTTTATAATGCATCATTCCTTCTTAAATAGAAGTAGAATGCCTGGATATCGTGCCGCTTTAAATGTGTTAAAATTATCATTGTTTATCGGCTATTCAAATGGTGGGCGCGCGGTTAAAGACGTTGGATGCAAGTTGAAAAATACTTGTTATCCAGGGTTTCGAATCGTACGACCGGTAGTGAATAGTCATATCTCTATGCTGATGAGTCCTGATTGAAAAGGGACGAAACGTATACGTACATAGATAATAAACAAAAACAAATATTTTATATTTGTCGCTCCTCGTAAAATAAGTAGAGCACTCTTAATGGTAGTACACACACAGCATGACGTCACTTGCTTTATAATGCATAATTCCTTCTTTAATAGAAGTAGAATGCCTGGATATGTATGTCAGCGAATTGACAAGTAGCAAGTCCTATGCGGCGGCGGCGGAGTCGATGGGCGACAACTTTTTGTAAACGGCTGACGAACACACGGACAAAAACGCACGACATTACCCAAATAAGACGACGACGTCGAAGACCTCCGAGCCGTCCCGATCGAGGAGACTCCGAAAGGGCTTAGTTTTATTGGGTTTTTTTTTATAGACCCTGCCCAATGGTTCAAGACGTACTCTCTCCCTCTATTTGATTTTGGTAGACGCCGTCTTCCTCAATTACATAATCATTTTTATGACGTCATCAACCGTGCATGGTTATCCCGACGTCATCCCATGTGCAGTGGGACAAGCAAACAAGAGCCACCAAGTTTTGGTAACATACTAGACCCTCCACATCTAGGCAGTCACTATCCACTTCGTCTCACGGGTCGTCTATGTTCTCTGTTTTAATAGATGACGTCATCCTTTTGTTCCAGATATTTTTAGTGGATGTCATGAAGGGTTTTCTACCTGTTTTAGTGGATGACGTCACTGCTTTTGTGAACTCATCCAGTGTTCATGGAGACAAAGTTTTAGTAGTATGATGGATCGATTCCTATTTCAGTCACGTTTAAATGAAGACGAAAACAATTAACTCCGTAGGAAGACTATGCAAATATCAAGAAGTTTCATCGGATATCCTGCTGACTTGTCAGGACGAGAGCAGGCTCAAGGCGTTTCCATGAATATTGGCGATGGAGAAGCGCTCGTAAAGCCAAGTCAATTCAGATTGTCCCCGGTGTGGCGCGTCATTAACAAACTAAGGCTGTTGAGGAAGTCCTGTGTGGTTGGGCCAATCGCTATCAAAAAGACTTACGTATTTTAATCTCTTGCAGCCGTGCAGCTGTTTAATTAGTTTTAAAGTTCTGCGTGTCGGTACAGTCGGGGAAACAGGGAGGGAGTTCCAGAGGCTGGCAGTATGAGGAAAGAAGCTATTGGAGTAAAAGGCTCTCCGGCATCTGGGGACGTCCACGCTGATTGTCGGGTTGGTCTAGTGTATTTACGTCGAGGAGGCACCAGGGCAACAAGTTCATCAGAGCACATTCCATTGAAGTACTTGTAAAACAAGCACAAAGATGATACATTGCGGAGATTGGACAGAGCTTGATGGATAGTGAGTGACCTATTAGATTAGATACTCTGTTTTGCACATTGGCTAAGAGGGGCAGACTAGTGGATGTTGCACCAGCCCAGATGTGGCAACAATACTTCATGTATGGACGGATGGTGGCGTTGTAGAGATACAGGATACTGTCAGGGCAGCAGCATTGGCAATGTTTTATGTATTTGTTCCAATTCATGTTAGGCCGAAGAGTTCGAACATTGGACTCTCAGGTAGGGTGTTATATACAATCATATAATTAATAATATATATAATTAATAATATATATATAATTAATAATATATATAATTAATATACTATATAAAAATCTCATATTAACAAAAAATAATAACATCTGACAACTTGAATAGAAATGTTACTTATTAATAATTATTCACCAAACAATTTGAACAATCTCTTCAAAAGAATGGCCCAAATAATATCTCAAACAACCAAAACATAAAATTCAAACACATTATGAATAGTCAAATTCCACACCCTGAAATCAACTTCAGAGAAGAAAGCTGCTGATTTGGGTGAAAAAAAACCTTTGACCAAATTAACAAACACACCTATATATGAGTTGCCTCGTTGGTCTCCATCAATTCGCTGTTGTGGAACTCTCTTCTTGCTGACTGTTTTCCTCGTACTTGGTCTTTTCAATTTCGTTCTTGTTAGTTCCTTACATCAAGTGGCTTCATGCCTTGTCTGGAGAGATTTCCATAAAAGAATACTGTTGCCACATCTGAGACGTTGCTAGTCTACTTCATCATTATTTCCATACAAAGTTCTTAACTCAGCTTCAATCTCTCGCTCCATCTTGTAAAACAGCAAGAACTCATCTTCCTACCACCACTGCAAAGAACTTTCTTTTATTCCGCATTAAACGGAATTTGCATGAACAGAGTTTCTTTCCAAGACCGTCCCATCTGTGAGCACGTTGCCACAAGATTGATTCCCTGAGGGTTACAACATGATGATCTTCAAATCTAACGTCAATAAACCATTTATTAATTCAATTCATTATTTTAAATCCTCTCATAATATTTATCATCATTCAACTATATTATTAGCCCTCATCCTCGAGTAGCTTTTAGCCTTGATAAGGGGTGGTTCACTAGAAAAAAGCAACGTATTTATGAATGTTATTCAGTTTACAGGCTTTTCGGGAGAAAGGTTTATATATTTTTTTAAAGAATTATTAGAATTGAAGAACCCAATAAACTGCTGTTCCCACCTAGGAATCCCAAATAATCGAATTTTTAATAAGATATATTGAGTAACTTTATAGGGATTGTTGTAGTTTCTCATCATTTCTTTTTTTTTATTCGAGAAAATGTTTAATGAAACCCATTCTCACGGAGCCATCAGTAGGGAAAATAAAATCGATTTTCCTTATTTCGGTATAATTATCGAAAATGACATAACAACCTTGTATAAAGTGATGATGATAATGCGAACTGTGGACTTAAATAATTTTTTATGTGGTCCATTCTGTGAGTAAACTATAGAATTGAAGCAGCAAATGCCGACACGTGAATGAGATTCATTCATGCAAGAGTTTTTGTAATTTTTGTATGGATGACGTTCTTGTCCTTGTACTTTAATGTGTGTGTTTATTTGTGTGAGAGTGTTTGTGTGTATGTACAGGGCTTTACGGAGCCCTTCACAAAGAAGCGCGCTCCAGGAGCACGCTCCTGTTTGCTGGAGCAAAGGAGAGGAAGGCTCATTTTATATTCAACGGGAGTGGAGCGGGAGCAACTCCTTTTGGGACGAAAGAGCGGTGGTTTTATCGCTCCACGCTTCCTCGCTCCAAAATTAGGTTTTTTTATTCAGAGGGAGAAAGAACGAGTGGGACAGTTTTCTTAAGGCAGGAGACAATTAGGCACCAAATGTCTTTAAATGCGCCAGTGAGTCTATATAGATGTCTTTTAAGTTATAGGGGCCGTTGGATTTTCTCATCGATCTTTAGGGTGATTTTTTTTAGCATATATCAAATTGAACTTTTATGCCACGTTTTTACCCGTCGTCTTTTCGGCGACATTTTTTGTTATTGATTTGTTTGAAAGTACTTGCTCGTTTCTGTGTCGTAAAACAAACAAATATTAAACAACAGTACGACGATTAGTGTTGCCCTGGCTGTCTCTCCTCTCCCAGAGAAATGTTTTCTCTTTAAAAAAAAATCACTAAATAATGTTTGAAAGTAAAACTTTATTTACAAATCTAAATTCCCTATCCAAATAAATAGAAAAAATATCTGGTCAAATTTTTTTTCCCTGAAAAAATGAAAATAAAAATTGTTTTAAAATACTTCAGGGATTTTCTATTTCTATTTTGATACCTCTGAAAACGAAAATTTACGTATAATCCTATACTTCCGACGAGATCCTTTGACGCCCAACCCTATCTTTCGACCACTCATTGGCAGAATGGAACGTTTATGAAAGAAGGTATATTTTCATTATGGAGCGCTGAAAAAGAGCAGCTCCTTTTTTATAGTTGGAGCAGGAGCGGCTCCTTTTTGAAATAGGGAAGCGTGAGAGGAGTCAGCACCAATTTTAAGCGTTGGAGCAGGAGCGGGAGCAGCTCCAAAAGTAGTGGAGTGCGTAAAAAAGATAAAAAAGGAAAATGCAGTTTAAATTCCCAGAGAAACAAACTAAATCCAAAATAGTGTAGGCTTAACATTCGTTGGAAAATTCATAAATAAATAAAATATATAATAGTAAATAAAATATAATAGTAAATAAAATAAAAAGGGGGATTAAGTATCTAACAGTGAAACAAAAACAGGAACGTAAGCATCTAATATTAACACGGGGATTATCAGCTGTTTACCATGTAACTGTTTCGGAGATTTAAAAACAGGACAGTTATATATGCATGGCTCTCCAATGGTACTGATAAAACTACCATTTCCCCAATAACTAAGTGTCGAAATAATTCAGCTTAAAATTTACTTATTATATACATAAATAAATAATAATAATAATAATAATCAAATAAGAATAATAATATACTACCCTTAAGTATGGTAATTTGCATATCAAATAAAATTCTTTATAACAATAGTAATACTAGATGATGATGATGATGATGATGATGATGATGATGATGATGATGATGATACTACTACTACTACTACTACTACTACTACTACTATCTAAACACTACACCCAAGAACCATTCTGCGATATATGGTAGCTAGAAATAAAATTATATAGGAATTAAAGTTGCATTCTGCCAAGCAATTTAAAAAGGTCCGGAAAAAGGTAACCTTAAATTTTCGAGAGTGACACCTCTCATTAGATGGACACAAGAATAGATAGCAGATACGCAGAAAATTAGTTTAGGTAAGCTTAATCTATCATAATTTATTTACTTTATATATTTAAAAAAAATTTTTTTTTTTATAATTCCGTTTTAATTTTGAATTATATAGTTAGTGAAGTCGTTACGATTTTACTAGAAAATGATTAGAATTAATTCAAAACTGAAATCAATTGTGAAACATTACAGTACTATGAATTATAAAATTCAAAGAAGATCAAGACTCAGTTGGATGAAAAAGGGATGGTTGGGGGGGGGGGTAGAGATTATGAATATATATATATACATATATATACATATAAATATACATATGTATACATACATACAAAGTGTATATTTCTTATTCTTATTTATGTAATGTTATATATAGGGTATAATAATTATTCCTAAAATTAATTTATTTAAACTTTATTCTATCAACGTTTGACAGGTAAAGGAGAACTTTAATAGAATACCGGCTTACTGAAGTAAAAATGCACCAAACATTGATGTTATTGTTTTTTTTTTCTTTGCAAAACTCAATCATGTTCTTTCTGCAAAGCTAAAAACAAAACAACATTTATCCTCTACAAAACAACCAAACAAAAAACACCATGAATAAATATTTGAAGATATAAAAAACTTGAAGCATAAAAACTTTTATCAAAATGACCGAATTCGGCATCAAATAAAACAAAACAACAAAACATTTAATCCCAGGAAGGGGACCCTTGATTTCTGAGAACTTCGACTGAAATAAAATGAAACAAAAAAAAAAACACACGCACACATAGTCATATATACTCACCGATCGTAGCACACAAACACACATGAATAAACACAAAAAAAAGAAAAAAAGCACAAATAGTTTCACACAGGTACATACGCACACATAATCGTACACGCACAGTCTCATATAGACATAGGCACACAGACTCATATACGTACACACATAATCACGCAAATATACGCATAATCAAACATACAAGCAAATATACACATATAGTCACACACACACATAATTAGCAATCAAACGCACACACACACACGATTATTCCCGTATTTGCCTTCTTCGTAAATTCCTCTTGCGTATAAAGTTGATGATAGAAGATTGTTATCATCATCATCATCATCATCATCATCATCATCATCATCATCATCATCATCATCATCATCATCATCATCATCATCATCATCATCATCATCATTATTATTATTATGATTATTATTATTATTATCATTATTATTATTATTATTATTATTATTATTATTATTATTATTATTATTATTATTATCATTATTATTATTATTATTTGTGTACTCACTAGGAGTTCTCACACAGATCATCATGCTCACCGACAACAACCAGTGGTATTTCCTGGAGTCTGAGTGACAACAAGCCTTCGAGTATTCTCCACCTCTTTTCGATAAGAATGCGGTATCGCAACAGCCTCTTACCATTGATTTCTCGCTGGTAAGGAGACAATTCGTCTTCTGTGAGATTTGGGTGGCAATAAGCCTCCCTAAGGTCCCAGCATTCTTTGCACTTTTCCAGTGGAGGTCTGGTTTGTGCTGTCCCTCCTCGGTCTTCTCATCCTCCTCGACCCTCTACAAATATTTTGTCTGGTGTCAGCCTAGGCCGGCACCATTAAAAATTAAAATAAAATAATTTTTTTTTAATTAATTAAAAAAAATAATAATTTTAAATTTTTTTCCTTTTTTTCCTTTCAATTCCTTAAATTTTTCCTTTTCTCTTTCCTTATTTAAAAAAAAAGTTTTTAATTCTTTTTAATTTAAAAACAAAATTTTTTTTGGGGGGAATAGGGAGGAGCTTATAGTGTTTCTTGTAATTTCTGTTTCTTTGGTTCATTTTTGTGTAGTGATAGCTGAGGCCGGTATATTATTTTTTGGGGGGGGGAAGTGCTGTTTCTTGCAGTCTTTTCTCCAGGTTTTTTGGGATTGTTCCACAACTTTCTTCATACTCCATATTCCTTTCAGTTCTCTGGCTAGTTCGGTGTATTTACTTCGTTTTTCCGTGTCTGGAACAGCGAAGTCTACGATTTTACAAGATTTTTCGTTTTTGTCTATTATAATAACATCAGGTCTCCTTGCTTGTATGAGTTTATCTGTTTGTATATCCATATCCCAGAGGATTTTTTTGTGTTTTTCGTTTTCCAGTACTGTTTGTCTGCATATTCGAAATTCAATTGTTTGCACAGTTCCCTGTGTATTACTTTCCCAACACAATCATGTCTGTTCTTGTATTCTTTTTCGGCAAGTTTGCTACATTCACTTATTTTGTGTAGCTGGAAGAGGAGAACTCCTTCGATGTACACGCCTCCCCGCGAGGGCGTAGTCAGGCACAAGATCATTTTTTTAATGACGATATATCTAGCTCCCTATCAAAAGAGGGACACTCTGGATGAGACAAAAAATAAATAAATATCAGGGTACCGAAAGAAGACGAAACGATAATAAACTCTTCGAAAGGAGGAGGTAATCCTGGGAGGATAACCTCCTCAGCCTCAACAGACTATACTTTGATCCTAGTGTTGCAGAGAACCGCTCCTGCCTGGACCGCGGCAGTTCTCTTAAACCACTTAAACAATTTGGTTACGGTCCCAAAAAGGCATTTGTTACATAACGCTTGGGAATTAATCTTCTCGTAACCGAAAACGATACAAAAGTTTATGAGAAGATTATTAAAGCACTTTCAAGCGACATTTTTACATGCACTTTTAAGCCTTTAAACTGCTTTTTAAAGATTTCAAATTACGCATTTTAAACATTGTTCGTTAGGCATATTCGATTTTTAGTTCTTTTTGTTTTACAGATTAGGACCCAAAATGTTATGCACAAAGAAAGTTACCTTACATTTCTGCCTCCGCTGGTTGTGGGTTTGCTGGCACACTGGCCCGTGATCGCAGTGGTGTACCTGTTTGTAAAACTAGCATTGAATTGAAGAACCCAATACTGCTGTTCCCACCTAGGAATCGTTGAATTTTCTCATCCATTTCTTTTCTCACGGGGCCATCACAGTAGGGAAAATAGAATAAAATTTCCTTATTTTTGTATAATTTGTTTTGAAAGTGATACACAAGTTACCGATGCGAACTGTGGACTTAAATAATTTTTAAAACCTTCATGTGGTCCATTCTGTGAGTAAGCTATTCTAAAATAGAATTGAAGCAGCAAGTCCTTGTATTGTGTTTATTTGTGTATTGGCCTGTATATGTGTGTGAGAGTGTTTGTGTGTATGTGCAGGGCTTTTATGGAGGGGCCGCTGGATTTTCTCGCCTATTTCGCTTCCTCTCCCAGAGAAATGTTTTCTTAAAAAAAATCACTAATAATGTTTAAATTCCCTTCCAAAATAAATAGAAAAAATATCGGGTCAAATTTTCTTTCCTTGACAAAAAAAGGTTTGTTAATGTAATAACAATTAAAATTGATTTTTCTATTTTCTATTTTATACCTCAGGAAACGAAGACGCTCACCACTGATTGGCAGAATATATTTTCATTATGGAGCGCTGAAAAACAGCCGCTCCTTTTTTATAGGAGTTGGAGCAGGGGCAGCTCCTTTTTGAAAATGGGGGGCGGTGAGCTCCAATTTTGGGCGTTGGAGAAGGAACGATAGCAGCTCCCCATTGTAAATCGAATGAATCCGGTTTAATCCAACAGTAGAGAGATTTGCTTGGCAATACCACCACCACCCTAGAGAATTTAGTGCCCTGATGGTATATAAAACGCACAAACGGAATATCATTCAAGCGGTGATTGTTTACCAAGGGCAAAAGATGAACAGTTAATACTCTGCAAAAGCTGTTCACACTCTCTGGGTGGCAGCTGATGGGGAAGGGGGCAGAGTATGTATGACTTGTTTGAAAAAAAACATGTGTGGGGATGAGCGTTAAAGTGTGAATAGATTCTACTCTTTTTAGGTGGATAAAAAAAGGTCACAATGCATTTTTCATTTTAGAGTGGGGGATCACTTTCGCATTGCAATAGCTAACACGTCCAAAACAGTTTTTTTTTCCACAGCATGCCACTGAGACGTAATATGTTTTGTTCACATTGCACTGCAATTAGGGAATTCCAAATGCAAGCGGTCCGAGCTATACGGTGAAAGGGTGATCAGATTTTGCTGCTAGTCGAGTTTGTCGTGGGGGGTACTTACGTTGAGGGGGTGTGTACAAGTGCATCGGAGCAAGAGATGCAACGTTGGAAAGAAGCGTTTCGATGGAAAAAAGACGGTCAACTCGAGTCAAATTAATCAAAATTACAGTGAACTCACAATCCCCAACTGTGGCTTTTTTTATGAATTTAAAACATTTAAAAAATCGTTCATTCTTGCGTTTGGTTTGGTGATCATTTTAACTTATTTTAACTTAACGTGAAGCCCATTTAAAAATCAAAACTATTTAAAAAAAAAAAAAATTTTTTTTTCATGAGCAAAAAAAATCGTTCATTCTTGCGTTTTCTTGAGAAAAAAAGGCGGTCAATGGGAGGTAACTCTGTTTCAAGAATTGGTATTACCTTGTTACCCCATCTAAACTATTTTTTTTTCTTTTTTTTTTTTAATTTCGCACGAAAAAAAAAAAAGAATACAATCTGATTTTTATATTAAGGGAAAAATTTAGAAGTGACTAAACTTGGATTGCTGTTTTCTGGGTCGGAATTTTCTTCTTTGTTGGCCTCGTCTGGAGCGATTTTCATAAAATTCGTTCGGTCTGAATCTCGGCGATAATGAAAACACAAAATGAACCTTTTTTTGCCGGTCATAGGGGTCCCGAAAGACTATGAATGAGGAAATACTGCGAACGACGAAATATAAGACAATTGAATGCCAAGCCAGCAGCAAACTTCCTTTTGTTCCGAATATAGTTTTTTTTTTAATTTGGTGATTTTAAAAGATTTTCATTAACTTTTAAATTCAAATCTAATATTCATATTTTGTCAAATGTTGAATTGTGTATTTTTTTAATACCGTTGGGAAATTAGTCAAAAACAATTTTTATTTGTGACCAGTTTCAATTTTCTACCGACCTGTATAATTTTAAAGTGTGGAAACTGATTAGTGTAACACAAGTCAAGATGGTGTTCGATCTTTTTGGAGATGGTCGCTAAATAAAGATAGTAAAAAAATTCTTACCCTACCACTGAGCCTAAGTCCGAGGGTGGGGCTTGTCAGTCGGACTTAGCGTTAGTAAGTCATTTTTTAAAACTATTATTTAAGGAATTAAACACCACTAACAGCAAAGATAGGTCGCCCATATTAGATTCTGACTGTATCCGATCAACAAAATCTTATACTGAAATTAATTAAAAAAAATATACAAGTCGGTAGTAATAAAGAAATGCTCTGCTGAACAGGCCCCTGTCCTCTCCAACCTTGTTGGAAAACTACCGCCCAATCTATCTAGCTTAACTTCTTTCCGATCATCAATACGGATTTAGACAAGCGTCATCTCTGAACCCATGTATCATGCACTGGACACGGCAAGTGAAGCTAGGGCGGTGGCGCTTGATATATTCAAGACCTTTGACAAGGATTTGCATGAAGGGCTTCTCCTAAAACTGCACTCCTAACCAAAAGAAAAATCCAGGTTGTCCTCGATGGCCGTTCATCTAACCAACATGACATAAATGCTGGTGTACCCCAGGGATACATCCTTGGACCTCTACTGTTTCTTGATTTTCATAAATAACCTTCCTGATGTCATTGAGACTGAGATAGAAATATTTGCTGAGGACACCACACTGTACTCTCGTCATGTGAACAAAACCAACGCGCACATATCTGAGGCAATGGCTGAATCCTTAGAAAATGACCTCCAGGCTGTAGTGAGTTGGGGTAAAAAATGGATGGTAACTTCCTTCAATAACTACAAGAAACCTCTTCAACCACCGATTGTCATGGCAAATAACACATTCAAACCCTTCGGCCTAACTTTAACAGATAACATGAATTGGAATAAATACATTGAAGACATTGCCAGGGCTGCTGCAAGGAAGGCGTGCTAGTAAACTTCTCACACCTGACATTATTATCCTATAAAGCCACCATCTGCCCATGCATGGAGTATTGTTGCCACAGCTGGGCATGGGCACCATCCATCCAAGACGTTCCCCACGAACGAAACCGGTCAAAAAAATCTCTTGTTTTTGTTTTCTCCTACATTTTGACTTGTTTTCCGTCTGTCATCTTTTCACACATTTTGTCCATCACGACACTTCATTTTTCATGAACTATCGTGTACCTTACCGCATATATATATATGTATATATATATATATATATATTGAAATAAGACTTTGCACCTGGAATCGTCGCTTTCAATTTGGTTAAGAATAGAACGACGTGTTTTTTTTTCTCCAAATAAACAAGCAAATGTATTTACCATAAAGATTGTACAAGCTTTCGACTTAAAAGTCATAAAATTTTCATGAACGCAGTAATATATATATATATATATATATATATATATATATATATATATATATATATGTATATATATATATATATATATATATATATATATATATATATATATATATATATATATATATATATATACTGCGTTCATGAAAATTAAATTTGTGTGGCAGTATCTGTTCTAATGTTGCACTTAGTTTATTCTTTCCTCGGTCAATAAAGGAGAAGTACTCAGAGATTTTAGATTTTGTTCCAATCCAGAGTTGCCGTTTGGTGGGGGGGGGGGGGGCTACATTTTCTCCAGATTAAAACCCAACTTTGGGAAGGTAACTAAATAGGAACGACAGAGTTCAGAATAGTTACCAGTCGAGAAATCCGTAACTAAAATATATATATATATATATATATATATATATATATATATATATATATATATATATATATATATATACTCATATACATACACAACACTGTTTGTTTTTATTGAAAAAATAATATTTTATGTGTTTGTTCATCATTTTAGCGAAGTGTTTCAGTAATTTTGCAATAACGAAAATTTAAAAATACGTTAAGTTACATTTCTGAAAAGTCAAATTAATCCTAAAATTGCAATGTACTATGCCAAAATTATTAGATTTAAAGTAATGGTATGTTGAATTTAATCAACTGAAAGTAATCCCACCTGATCGAGTAGTGACGTGATGAAATAACTACGCTCTGCTAACACGTGACATGTAAATAGTGCCGAAATTAGGCGCCAAATTGTATTCAAATGTTGTGTCTTCAGTTTGCAATAAATGTTCGTGCAAGTGGCACGTGTATTAAGTTTTACCTCATTGTTTCTTCTACTATCCCCCAAATTGCAACATGGTACTTATATTTATCGCACTGAACAAAAAAACAATGACTACGAAAAGAAAAAAACAAAAGCAGAATTATTCCAAGCATTTTTTCTTCTTCAGACTTATGAAGAAATTTTAAAATTAATAATTTCCATATTTTCTTCAATAAATGTGCCATGAATATGCTTTTCGTTTTTTTGGAGATTATCTTTCCCGATTTAGCCGGTCATTGGCCAGCCAGTGACGATGTTTACCGCGTTCGTGAAAATTTAATTTGGGGGTGTATTCGTAAAAAAAATATGACCGGCCTATAAACACCATAAAGTGCAGTATTAAATTTTTTTTAAATTGAAAATTGGTTCAGTTACTTTCAGAGCACTGAGTTTTAAAGAATTTGAAACATTTATTTTTTCAGAAGGGAAAATCTGGCGGCAGCGAGAGTGCGTGGGTTTGGCGGCGGTTTGCGGAGAATCCATCAACCTTCATTCTATTTCGTAAGGTAACAAAATAATAAACAAAAAAATGTATTGGCGGGGGGATATGTGCTAAGTGTTCATAATGAAGACTATTCTGTTTAAAATGACGCCGATTGTGTCAGCGAGAGTGCGGGGGTTTGCGGAAAATCCATCAACCTTCATTCTATTTCGTAAGGTAAATAAATAATAAACAAAAAAATGTATATGCGGGGGGGGGGGGGGAGGGCGATGTATACTAAATGTTCATAACGAAGAGTATTCTGTATATAAATAACGGCGATTGTGTCACGTAGGCCAAAATGCTGGCGGCAGCGAGAGTGCGAGTTTTTTGGGGCGGTTTGCGGAAACCCCATCAACCTTCATTCTATTTCGTAAGATAACAAAATAATAAACAAAAACACATGCATTGGGGAGGGGATATATGCTAAGTGTTCATAACGAAGATAATTCTGTTCATAAATGACGGCGATTGTGTCACGTGAGCCAAAATGCTAGCGGCAGACAGAGTGGGAGTTTTTTTTGGCGGTTTGCGGAAAATCCATCAACCATCATTCTATTTCGTAAGGTAACAAAATAATAAACAAAAACAAATGCATTGGAGGAGGGGATATATGCTAAGTGTTCATAAAGAAGAATATTCTGTTCATAAATGACGGCGATTGTGTCACGTGAGCCAAAATGTTGGCGGCAGAGAGAGTTCGAGTTTTTTTTTGTGGTTTGCGGAAAATTCTATTTCGTAAGGTAACAAAATAATAAACAAAAAAAAATGCATTGGGGTAGAGGATATATGCTAAGTGTTCATAACGAAGACTATTCTGTTCATAAATGACGGCGATTGTGTCACGTGAGCCAAAATGCTAGCGGCAGCGAGAGTGCGAGTTTTTTTTGGTGGTTTGCGGAAAATTCTATACAGTAAGGTAACAAAATAATAAACAAAAAAAAGTGTATTGGGGGAGGGGATATATGCAAAGTGTGCATAAAGAAGACTATTCTGTTCATAAATGACGGCGATTGTGTCACGTGAGCCAAAATGCTGGCAGCAGCGAGAGTGCGATTTTTTTTTAGCGGTTTGCGGAAAATCCATCAACCTTCATTCTATTTTTCGTAAGGTAACAAAATAATAAACAAAAGAAAAATGCATTAAGGGGGGGGGGTATATGCTAAGTGTTTATAACGAAGACTATTCTGTTCATAAATGATGGCGATTGTGTCACGTGAGCCAAAATGCTGGCGGCAGCGAGAGTGCGAGTTTTGTTTGGCGGTTTGCGGAAACCCCATCAACCTTCATTCCATTTCGTAAGGTAACAAAATAATAAACAAAAAAAATGCATTGGCGGAGGTGATATATGCTAAGTGTTCATAACGAAGACTATTCTGTTCATAAATGACGGCGATTGGTTCACGTGAGCCAAAATGCTGGCGCCCGTCGGGGTCGCGGGGTGGGGGGGGGGTAAAAGTGCTGCCGTAAAAAAATAACCCTGAAAACGATGCGGTGTCTATTCCGATTCCGAACGGTCGCCATTTGTTTTATTAGAGGGAAGAAAAAAAACTTGTTTCAAATCAAAGAAAGGAAAAAAAAAAAAAACAGAGAGAAAAGGTGACTTGATATCTTCCCGTTCTGTGGTTTGCATTTCGCGGAGAGGGCGTGGCTTCCGACTCTCTTTTTCGCGCGCTTTTTTCACACACTCCATGTGTGTGAACACGCCGCTCTTTGTGTCTCTTTGTTTGTGTGCCGATGTACTCCCCCCACCCCCTTGTGCAGTTTAGTAAACAGCGGAGATAATCCACAAGAAGTAACGACCAATTAATTAAAACATTAGATTAAAACATTTTAATAAATTTATTTATTTAATAAAATATAGTTGGCGATGTAGTCGTTTCGCAGTCAAAAAATGGCGGACAATGAACCGTCTGCTTAATTTCTGATTGTTTTTCAGACCTCACAATGTGTAAGTAAACCCAAATAAATTGTTTTGGACTGTAAAATAATTTAAGGTAAATTTGAAATTAGTCCAAAACAATTTATTTGGGTTTACTTTCATACCATGACCGACCGTGTTGGCCTAATGGTTCGTTAATACGCCGGGAGACCGGGGTTCGAGCCTCGAGTCATACAAAAAAAATGGTACCTGATGCCCTCAGCAAAGATAAGTGAAGTAATCTTAGGAAACGAGTGTCCCGCCCCCTTACATCTCACTGTAGTATTTACTGAAAATAAAACTATGGTCGAATACTTTAAAAGTCCTAATTAGAAAAATGAAATTTTAAAAAAATCTGTATTTTTAAAAGCAAAATGAAAAATACCCCCCCCCCCCCAATAAAACGGTGAGGCCTCTATTTCGAACCTTTGACGAATATCCGAATTCTTCTCGGCCTTCGGGGCTACGATCAAATGTGGTCGTTTGACGAGAGAGAGCTGGATGTTCCCCACATTAAAAAAACCGACCCTGAGGAGGCAAGTAAATAGGGGCCTTGTTGTTTAATACGATAGGGGCGCGTGAGAAAATCGATATGAGCACAAATGAACTAGAATACTTGACTTTTTCCTGATGTCATCGTCGGACATTTCAAAAGAAAACAAAAAAAAGCAACACCAAATATAATTTAAAAAATCACCGATGTCTGCAACTTCTTCTATGCCTTGTTGGCTTGAATTAAAAAGGCAAAAGACAAGTATTATGGTTTATCTGTGCTGATAAACTAAATACGTTGAATTTTAATGTGTTTAATAAACGTCAGTGTAATTAAAAAACAAATATATCATATTGGTTTTTGTCCCGTGTGTGTGTGTTTGTGTGTGTATGCATGTATGCCAGCGAATTGACAAGTAGCAAGTTCTGTGCGGCGGCGTCGGAGTCGATGGGCGACAACTTTTTTTTGTAAACGGCTGACGAACACACAGACAAAAAAACGCACGACATTACCCAAATAAGACGATGGCGTCGAAGACGGGAAACTTACGTACCTCCGAACCGTCTCGATCGAGGAGACTCCGAAAGGGGTATTTTCAGCAATGCTCTGGAGGCTTTTTATCCTTAGTTTTTATTGGTTTTTATAGACGCTGCCCCAATGGTTCAAGACGTACTCTCCCCTCTATGGTTGACGTCATTAGACCCTCCACTATCCACTTCGTCTCACGGGTCGTCTATGTTCTCTGTTTTACCGTCATTCTTTTGTTCCAGATATTTTAGTGGATCTGTTTTAGTGGATGACGTCACTGCTTTTAGTAGTATGATGGATCGAGTCACGTTTAAATGAAGACGAAAACAATTAACTCCGTAGGAAGATGACAATTTATTCAACAACTATCTATATCAAGAAGTTTCATCGAATATCCTGCTGACTTTTCAGGCCGAGAGCAGGCTCAAGGCGTTTCCATGAATATTGGCGATGGAGAAGCGCTGGCGCGTCATTAACAGACCAAGGCTGTTGAGGAAGTCCTGTGTGGTTGGGCCAATCGCTATCAAAAAGACTTACGTATGCGAATCTCTTGCAATCCTCGGCTGAAGCTTTTTTTAAAAAAACTTAGTTAACCCCAAACAAGGCAAGTTGCCACTGTAGACGTTGGGAGTCGTGTTGAGGAAATCCTGTGTGGTGGGGGCCAATCGCTCCACAGTAATTAATTAGAACACAAAATTATCAAAAAGACTTACGTATTTTATAATCTCTTGCAATCCTCGGCTGAAGCTTTAAAAAAAAAACTTAGTTAACCCCCAAGGCAAGTTGCCACTGTAGGAGACGTAAGGGGCTACTGGGAATTATGATGAAAGTTTAGGGGGTCATCCTAAATTGGGAGCTGTGCAGCGAGATACTTGTTCACATTAGAAACAAGGAGCAGGGAGGTAGTTCCGAAAGCCGACAGAAAAAGGCTCTCTCAGGCATCTGGGGACCTTCACAGTGAATGGATGGGATTTATTTACGTCGAGGAGGCACCAGGGCAACAAGTTCATCAGAGCACATTCTATTGAAGTACTTGCACAAAGATGATACATTGCGGAGATTATGAATAGTGAGTGACCTATTAGATTAAGATACTCAGTTTTGGACTGCTTAAGAGGGGCAGACTAATGGATGGTGCACCAGCCCAGATGTGAACCTATATGAGAAGAAGAAAAATATCCAGAAAAATATACGTATATAATTAATATACCATATAAAAAATCCAGTAATAATACGTATAATATTTATATATAATTATATAATTAATAATATATATACAATTAATACATGGACGGCGGCACCGCGGGGGGCAGGGGGAGCAATAAGTTGATATGCATGTGTTTAACCGGTCCCCCCACTTTTTAGGAGAAGCCCCCCACCACTTTCATAACTATCCCGCCGGCCCTGTAATAATATATATAATTAATATACCATATAAAAAATCCAGTAATAATACGTATAATATTTATATACAAATTACCATATAAAAAATCCAATATTAACAAAATAATAACATCTGGCAGAAATAAATGCTAACTTGAATAGAAATGTTAATTATTAATAATTAGTCACCAAACAAACAATTTGAACAACCTCAAAACATAAAATTTAAACAAAATCACTTACACACATGAATAGTCAAATTCCACACTCTGAAAACAACTTCAGAGAAGAAACATTGTAAAAGCTGTCTGTGGGTGAAAAAAAACGACC
This sequence comes from Sepiola atlantica, assembly GCA_963556195.1. Lineage (NCBI taxonomy): Eukaryota > Metazoa > Mollusca > Cephalopoda > Sepiida > Sepiolidae > Sepiola > Sepiola atlantica. The sequence continues at coordinate 99,053 of OY744520.1, forward strand.
TGGGATTTTTAAACACTAACAAACAAACCCACTTCTTTTGTTCCAACTGGTTTGTCTCGTTAGTCTAGTAGTCTGTTGTTGTTCTTGCTGACTGTTTTTTCCTCTTGGTCTTTTCAAGACTGGCCAATAGGCATCTCCTGTTTTTGTAATATTTCGTTCTTGTTAGCTCCTTACATCAAGTGGCTTCATGCCTTGTGTGGAGCGATTTCCATAAAAAAATACTGTGCAACTCAAAAAAACAGAAGAGACGTTGCTGGTCTTTCTCTACTCCATCATTCCATACAAACTCAGCTTCAATCTCTCGCTCCATCTTCACAGCAAGAACTCATTTTCCTACCACCACTGCAAAGAACTTTCTTTTCTTCCGCATTTGCACGAACACAGTTTCTTTCCAAGAGTCCCATCCCACGTTGCTACAACAAGATTGATCTTCAAATCTAATATCCTTTCATTAATATTTATCATCATTCAACTATTTTATTAGCCCTTATCCTCGAGTGCCTTGATAAGGGGTGGTTCCCTACGTATTTTTATGAATGTTATTCAGTTTCGTGAGAAAGGTTTATATTAAAAGAATTATGTGACGACAGAATTGCCTGGAAGTAAAAAAGCACTGCTTTGTACTATAGGGATTGTTGAATTTTCTCATTCTCACGGGGCCATCAGTAGGGAAAATAAAATCGAATTTCCTTATTTTGGTATAATTATATCGACTTAAATAATTTTTTAAACCTTCTTCATGTGATCCATTCTGTGAGCCGACACCTGAATGAGATTCATTCATGCAAGAGTTTTTGTAATTTTTGTATGGATGACTTTCTTGTCCTTGTATCTTAATGTGTGTGTTTATTTGTGTATTAGCTGTATATGTGTGTGAGAGTGTTTGTGTGTGTATGTGCAGGGCTTTACAGAGCCCTCCAAAAAGGAGCGCACTCCAGGAGCACGCTTCTTTTTGCTGGAGCAAAGGAGAGGAGGGCTCATTTTATATTCAGCGGGAGTGGAGCGGGGGCGCGGTGGTTTTATCGCTCCGCGCCTCGCTCCAAAATCATTTGATTTTTTTTTGTTTAAACATTAGTTTTTTTATTCAGCAATGAAAAGGAAAAGAAACGAAAGTCTCAGAGTTTACTCTAAAAATTATATCTCTGGTAAAAAAAGTATATGAGAGAGAGGGAGAGGAAGAGGGAGAGGGAGAGGAAGGGGGAGAGAGGGAGAAAGAACGAGAGAGTTACGCTTGAAAACAGAACATTTTTATTTACATCGACATGTTATATAGATTTGAACTTTTTTGTATTTATTAATTTGCTGATTAGCCAATTTTTATTTTAATTCGTGTTTTTAAATAAAGAATTTAGGTTTATAGGGGCCGTTGAATTTTAATAGCTGTCCCTAGAAAAAATATCGGGTCAAAATTATTTTAAAATACTTTAGGGATTTTTATATTTCTATTTTTTATACCTCAGGAAACGAAAATTTACGTCCTATATACTTCAGACGAGATCCATTGACGCCCACCCCTATCCTTCTTCGACCACTCATTGATATTTTCATTATGGAGCCGCTCCAGCTCCTTTTTAAAATGGGGAGCATGAGAGGAGCCAGCTCCAATTTTGGGCGTTGGAGCAATGATCACCCACTTCCAGAGCAGCTAACGTTTAACCGTCCAAAACGTGAAAATAAAAAAACCAAGATGAGAATAATACTGAGACGTCAGTTAGGAGTTGTGTACAATCGGAGCTCATTCCGTGGAAGTACTTGTAAAACAACGCTCTAGTAAAAAAAAGATCCACTAAAAAAACAAAACAATCAAATGCCAATTCTGCGTAAAAAGCGAAAAAAACTTTCGTTCTTGCGTTTTCCGATGGAAAAAAGACGGTCAATGGGAGGTAACTCGGATCAAGCTCAACTCACTAAAAGGCGACAGGAAAAAACTACCCCCCCCCCATTATAACAACCAGGATGAGAATAGTAGTCCGAATGTTATAAAAAAATGTTATAAAAATGATCTAAGATTTTCTCACAATCCCCAAATAAATTTTTAAAAAACAATTAAATGAATGTAAAACATTTTTTTAAACGTTTAAAAAATCGTTCATTCTTTTTGATCAAAAACATTTTTTAATTTTTTCAATGTGTAACGAAAAAAAAAAAGAATTTTATTTTTTATTTTTTCATTAACAAAATGGGGGCAAAAGGGTAAAGTGTTTCATAATCATTCTATCGGTTAACCCTCGTAAACACAAAAGACCCCATTAACCTTTTGCCGATTTAAGGGGGCCCGAAAGGCAGCGGACACGTATCAACTATTTGATAAATGAGCGATCAAAGGGACATAACTGCGAATGACGAATTATATACAGAATCTCATATAACAAACGTTAAAAAAATCGTTCATTCTTGCGTTTTCTTGAAGCCGGTCAATGGGAGGTAACTCTGTTCAACTATCGTTTTGGATCAACATCACGAAAAAAAGGGCTAAATTTAGTCATGTTTCTGTAATTAAGAAGAGTAGAAAGTGACTAACTTGGGTTTACTTTAGGCAGCCTCGTAACTCTCGCTTCCCTTATTTTGTCCTCATATTTCATAGGCAATGGTTCTGAAAAAGGGGAAAGAATTGCTGTTTTCTGGGTCGGAAACACTTATCGTTGAAGTATTTTCTTGTCTGGAGCGATTTTCATGAAATTCGTTTCGCTGATGCAAATTCGCCCTTGTAAACACAAACGACCCCATGAACCTTTTTTTGCCGGTAGGGGGGGGGGGCGATACTGCGAACGACCAAAAAAATCTCATGGAAATCAGATAAAACTCCCTTTTGTTCTGAATATAGTTTTTTTTTTTTAATTTGGTGGTTTTAAAAGATTTTCATTAAATGTTCAATTGTGTGAATTTTTAATAAATCGATTACCGTTGGGAAATTAGTCAAAAACAATTTGTTTGGCTTTACAAACTTATTTGTGCATTAAAAATAATATTTAATATTTGAAAGGAGTTTAAAGCAATTTTCATTTTCTACCGACCTGTATAATTTTAAAGTGTGGAAACTGATTTCTTTCCTGCTGGAGTAGAAGGGTCTCTGCATTCTGGAGACCTCCACAGTGAATGGATGGGACCTAGCTGATTGTCGAGTTGTTCTAGTGTATTTGCGTCGAGGGGGCACTAGAGCAGCTAGTTCATCGGAGCACAATCCATTGAAGTACTTGTAAAACAGGTAGAGGGAAGCAACATTGCGGCAATGGGACGGGCTGGAGCTTGGTGGATAGTGAGGGACCTATTAAGTTGGCGACTTGTATAAGAGGGAGAGACTAGTGGATGATGCACCAGCCCAGATGTGACAATACTCCATATATGGACGGATGGTGACTTTGTAGTGATACAGGATAATGTCAGGTGTGAAGAGTTTTACTAGCACGGTAGAGGGATCCTACATTCTTTGCAGCACCCTTGGCAATGTCATCAATGTATTTGTTCCAATTCATGTTACATGTGAAAGTTAGGCCGAGTAGTTTGAATGTTGAACTCACAGGTAGGGTGTTATTTGCCATGGCAATCGATGGTTGAAATGTTTCTTGTAGTTATTGAAGGAAAGTGGCTTTGACAGTATTAAAAGTTACCAACCATTTCTGCCCCCAATCCACTACAGCCTGGAGGTCACTTTCTAAGGATTCAGCCATTGCCTCGGATATGTACGCGTCCGTTTTGCCCACATGATGAGAGTAGAGCGTTGTGTCGTCAGCAAATATACCTATCTCAGACTTAATCTCATCAGGTAGGTCGTTTAGGAAAATCAAGAACAATAAAGGTTCGAGGATGGATCCCTGGGATACACCTGCATTTAGGTCATGTTGCTTAGATAAACGGCCATCGAGGACAACTTGGATCTTTCTTTTGGTTAGGAAGGATCTAATTATATTAAATATTCGTCCAGTAATACCGAAGTTTTAGTAGGAACCCCTTATGTCATACCCTGTCAAAGGCCTTGGATATATCAAGCACTACTGCCCTACCTTGTCCACAGTGTATGTATGATATATGCGTTCAGAGATGACCATTAAGATATATGCAGCAGATCGCTAGATTGATTAAGGATTCAAAGATTTTAGCAAAGATCTGGAGTAGGTTGATTGGGCGATAGTTCTGAGAATATGTTCTATCCCCAGAATTCTTGAAGACTGGTACCACAGAGGCAATTTTCCAGCTTGTTGTAGAGTTTGGAGAGGACAGGGGCCAGTTCTGCAGAGCATTTCTATTACCGGTATAAGATCGGCCCCACAAGCTTTGGAGGTGTCGAGGATTTTTATGATGACCCTGACCTGAGCTGGGGTGATGACCAGGTTTTCAAGTGTGGCTTCAGTCCACAATGGGAATTTTGGGAGATGGTGGTTTGCTGAGTTCAAAGTGGAGTTTGAGGTGAAACGCTCAGCCTTATCAGCTGCCGTGCAAACGACATCATTGTTGTTTGATAGCGGGGTAACTGTTGATTGTCCATTGTACACCACATATATTATATTATAGATTTTCCAGAAATCGCGAGTGCCGAGTTTCTGTGACAGAATGCGTTTTTTGGTTATCTCTGTATACCTTCTCTTTACTTCACCTATCACTGCCTTACAGTTATTTCTTGATTCTATAAATTTCTGTCTATTCACAGTTGACTTTTGGCGAACAAACTTTCGGCATGCTTGCCGCCTCTCAGCAATGGCAGCTGCACATTTCGAGGTGAAACATGGGGTTTACTGAAGAATTTTCGCATGGGGACATAGGCTTCAATGCCTGCTTTGACCCATTCGTTTAACTCATTTGCACACTGCTCAGTAGGGAGTGAGAAGGTTTCAGTCTATGGGGCATCGCTGATGTGATCTCTGATGTACTCAAAATCAGCCTGCTTGTAATATCTCGTTGTTGAACAAGTTTTTAGGGTGATAACAATCATAACTACGACTTGATCAGCATTCTCGAGTGGGCTATGGGCTTCAGTCACTCGGGCAGTGAGGTCAGCAACATGTGAGGCTTGCTGATCTACTCGATCAGGGAGGCGGGTCGGAAAATCAACAGTCTGTGAGAGGGAGTGAGCTAAGGAGAAATTATATGTAGAGTTACCGGCTGCATCAGTAAGGCTGAAGAATCCCAGCCAGTCACGGTGGTGTGCATCAAAATCCCCAAATACATATATTTGGGCATTCGAGTCAATTGAGAGTGCTTTATCTATGCTTTCAGAGACAGTCCTGGGTCGAAGGTGAATGGTATGAGAAATATAAGTAACTAACGATGTGATGTAAAGTCAATCTAAAGCACATGTAGGCTTGGTCATCTGATTCTAACCTATGTTCTCTAGTCAGGGGGAGTGCGTTCCGAACATAAACTCCTAGCCCGTGCATATGTTTGTCAGAGTCTTTACGGTAGAGAGGGAAGTAGTCAGTCATGTCAAAGTGGTGAGAGGAGGTTTAGAATTGAAGGTTCGTTTCACTTAGTGCTAGGATATCCGGGGTGTTTTTCAAGATAAATTTTCTACGTCGTTAATGTTGATTCTAAGTCCCGGGATTTTAGTGAATGCGAATCTCAGGGGCAGAGGCGAAGAAGTTTTGTGTTGGGTGTCTGGTTTAGGGTTGATTTTTTTATTATGCAATGTCATGTTTGTCTTTGATAGAGTGGGGTGGACAAAGTGGGTTCATATTAGGTGCCAATAAGCTCACACAACCAGTCCATTAGTTGCGACCTGGTCCATGGAGGTTGTGGCCTCGGGAAAGCCCACCGGGGATAACTGTAGGGTCCTTTTCCATGCGCAACATGGCACGTACAGCTACCCATGGTATTATATACAACTGTTGATGGAGCAGCCGTTCTTAGCGCTACCTGAAAGTTTGGGCTCCTGTCCTGTCAGTCGGAAACAGAAGCCAGACAAGCTGTCTAACCTGTACCCTCAACCTGTCGGAACAAGAGCAACTCAGACCGGTCATGTAAGACTTAGTGACGAAAATACTTTCCCCAAGTTGCCCAGATAGACAGAAAGAGAGACAGCGTTCATTATCCTAGTTAGGAAACAAGGCTAGTTAGGAAACAAGGCTCGAGCAGGAGTTCAAAGGCTGGACGATAGGCAGAGCCAATCTACTCATACCGGATATTTTGTTCGAGATTCCAGCTCTAGGAAGGCTGTCGATCAGGACTAATGAGGCCTCCCTCCCCAACGGTTTGCTGCCAAGGTTTTATTATTAGTTTTCCTTCTCTTAGTTGGATGGCCTGACAAGGTCTATTTCATCTTAAACACGTAAATCCCAGATTTCCAATCGTCTGAGCCCGTATTTCTCAATTTGAACTCTTTTAAACTTTTAGAATTATATATAATTTTGTATAAAAATCCGTTTAAATACGGGGACCCCCCTCCCGAACTGTTTACTTACTGACCTGAAACGCTACTGTTTTAAGCTTATTGAATGAAACCCCACCGCAACTCCTAACTGAAGCCAGCCCTGGTCTGCTTACTAGCGATGAGCTGTAACTTCCATCCACTAAACTAAACCTCCTCATCCACTCCCCTTATCACTCACTCCTTTCCCCACTTTTTACTGGATTCGTCTCCGACCAGAAATCCCACTCTCTTCGAAGTTACTACTGAAATTCCCTAATGCCTGCTTATAATAAAACTAAACTCCTAAAAAACTATTTTCATTCTCGGTCCACGGGAGTATTTTAAAATGGCTCTAATTCTCAAAATTATATCCCAATAAGTGCTTTCCATCTGCGGGCAACTAAACACCTTTCTATTGGATTCACTTCATTTTGAACATTTTTAATGCTGTCTCCACCTAATCCCTTTTTCCATCTTTAAATCTTTCTTCACCGGACATTTTATCAACGGACATTCACCAACTGGGCAGACTCCATATTTTGATAACCTTTTTTTACACGCACACTCTTACTTTCCATTACTTTTATATTGTTTCTGAAATTTTTCAAATTTTGAATTTTAGCTGATTCCACTATCTATGTAATTCCTTTGATAAGATTTTAATCTTTGAAAAGCCTGGCTTAAGGAAAGAAAAATAAACATGTTTTTTATCGAGTACACCTTGCATTGAACAATCGAAGATGAAATAGATTTGTCATCCGTACATCTTTTTATCTCTTCCTTCATTTATCTTTATGTCTAGCCACCGCTATCTAGAGATAATGAAGGACTTAAAGATAGTTTCCCCTCTCACTCTATCATAAGTAAAATTTATTGTTGGGACATTTCACCGGTCATTATGGTGTGTGGGGAGGGTTTGATCAACTATTGTGTAGGTCCGACGAGGGGGCACTTAGCTATGACGTTACAGTATAAAAAGCAATTTAGTAGTTGTGCTACAGATCAAACTACCTGAAAAGAATTTTTTTAAATAAGAAGTAGTCATCGCATCGTAAATACATAAATTATTTAAGACAGAGACAGTTCAGAATAAGAAATTAAGAACTTAGCTGTTTTTTTTTAAATTTCGCCTATAAGCTTTAGTTTCAATTGAGGTCTCCATTCCTTGTCGGTGGAAGATATAAATATGTCTCAACTCGTGACTCTTTAAACTAGGCTAGTGCGTTTGGGTGGGACTTCATCTTCTTTTTTAACTACATTTGATAGTGGATTCTTTCCCCTTTTTATCTCTTTTAGACATTGAATAGTTTTTCAAAGTGGTATATTTAATTTAATCCCGCTGCAGGAGATTAGACACAAAGGTCAAGAGAGGTTTTGAAGAGCCGGTACACTAGATGAAGTGTACTCTGCCTTACAAAATGCATGAGCAGCCCCGTCAGGATTCGTCAGTAGGGGCACCTCAGGCGATTAGCAATAATAGGGGTTTACTTTTGACATTCTCATAACACTCACTTCCCTTATTTTGTCCTTTAGTCGTCACACAGCGATGTTTCTGACAAAGGGGGAAGAATTGTTGTTTCTGAGTCGGAATCTATCCATCTAACATTTATCGTTGGCTAGTTTTTAACCTTGAAGTAATATTTTTTTACCTCCTGACGTGGCTTCATACCTTGTATGGAGCGATTTTTCCATAGCAAAAATAATAATAAATAAATAAACTAACCCCTTCTCAAAGTGGACCTCCCAGGACTGAACAGGACAATACCTCACTCAGCCCAATAACAAAACCAACGTCTGAAAAGTGTCAGAAAAACATTTTAAGGGTTAACTGCCGTGCTGACTTCCGGTTTATCCTGCAGTAAATTTCAAGTACGGATGATCATAAATGATAAAAAAAAAGTTTTTTAATTCATATTAAGTTGAGACTTCATAAATACATTTTATTAATAATGTAAGTGTTTGAAATAAATACAAAAATATGATTCTGGAAAAAACGGCGCCAAATAAAACAAAATTATTGCTGCAATATTCTTTATTCTATACGCTTTTTTATTACTCTTTTTAAATGCTTTAAATTATGTTGCCATTTCAGAAAATACAAAAAACATTTAAAATCTTTGTTTAGAACAATGTTTCTTATTTATTTTTGTTACTAAATTGTTATAAAGTATTTGCTTTAAAAATCACTAAGCTATTTTATTATATTTTCATAAAAAATTAAAACATGTTGCTGTTTCACAAAATACAAGACATTTCAAAACTATTTACATCAATAATTTCAACATATTTGATTCGTAAAGATTTTTTATTAAAGATTTTATAAAAAAACAACATATATATTTGATAATTTGATTTGCTAACGACTTTTATTATAACAAAAATACAATTCTAAATTTTCTGTCAAAGAAAAAGGTTCTTTTTATCGTTTCTGGTCATCCGTACTTAAAATTTACTGCAGGATAAATCAAACCGGAAGTCAGTGCCAAATTTATTTAATTAAATAGGCTTTCTGAAACAAAAACATACTTTTAATCGATAGGTCGTTACTTTCTGTGGATTATTTGCTGCTGTTGAAAATTTGCTACGCCAGTCGGTACTGCAACAATATGGTATGCTGCGCAACAAAGTGAGGAATTGTGCCCGGTAAGCGATTGTATAAAATAGGTTACGGTCAGAAAATTATTGCCGGTAAATAACCCGGACCGAATGCTATAAACTTTTGACAAGTGAGAACTTTCTCACTAAATTCAAAAGGGATTTTTCTTTATACGAGTTGGTCGACCTGCCCTGCTGAAAGGGGATAGATTTGACACCATACCATTCAAGCAATGGCAAATAACAAGAAATAATGGAGAAGAAATAATGCTTGTGTGAACTTACCCAGTCTGTTCAAGGTCGCAGCCCTTCACACTTGCCTTTTTCTTGCGACGTTCCCAATTAGCATCGCAGTAAACCGCCCGGTAACAAACTCCTCTCTTTGAGGACAAAGTGGTTTCAGGTTTTGAACTTGATAAGAATCTATACGAAGAAACTGGTTTTCCCCCCAAAAGCAAAAAAACCCTGTACAGGATATCAAACTAGCAGTCATTGCCAATATGTAGGAAAAATCTTCCTGAGTGAATACCATGAAAGTCGGGGGTGGGTTGCAAAAGGAAATGCTCCCTTAGCGACCCAACCAATAGGTCTGGTAACAATATGGTTTGGTTTGGTAGTTTTGTTTTACGGCATATCAACCCTTTTTGGGTTATTTAATGCCGAATCTGGTCTTGTTTTCTTCTCTTTTTTGTTTCCTTCCCCTTTTAATATCTGTTTCTATTTAACCCATAGTTGGGACCCTAACAGGTACTACCACTCCGGGTCAGGGTGGACCTGGGAGCAATGGTAATTAAGAGGAGGCTCCACATTCCCCAAAGTCCGTAAGCCGGATCAAGCATGTAACAATATGTAATGGGGCAGAGAACGGATTTCTCTGCTGGAGCAACCATCCAGCGTCTGATATATAGTAAGTCGAATAACGTACTACTTCTGGTCACAACCAAGCTCTAGAACACAATACCCCCCCCGGTGAGAGGTAGAACCTCAATTTATAGGCTTGTAACTCTAATATTATGAGGGTTGACAAGAATAAGGACAAAATACAGAGAACTAATGTATCTTGTCTTAAGCTGACAATATTTTTATCTATTTATATATTGTGATCTTCCAACATAGGAGAGTTCCTTTTCTATGAACGAATGGCATTTAACATGGAGGATTCACTTAAAAACCAACAAGAATGCCAGTCTAAAATGAGCCATAGCACGAAAAGAAAACCTATCCCAAGAGAGGACCTCAAAGTACGGGAACAGATTCTCAAAAGATTTAGGATGTATTTTACGGCACTGTATGTCTGTCAGGAGAATATGCGATAAATGTAGACCCAACAATAGCGCCAGTTGTACACCCAACCTGGCGAATCCGTGTGGCCTTAAGAGACGCATTTAAAATTGCGCTTATTTGCTGCTAAATCAGGGCATCATCACCCCAGTGACCAAACTAACCTCATGGGTCAACTGATTTTCTGTGTCACAAAGGCCAATGGATCAGTCAGGCTATGTCTAGACCCAAAAGACCTGAACAAAGCCATACAGCGACGATATTTTGTGATCTCCACATCCGAAGACTTGGTAGTCAGGTAACTTGCTGGGTTGTAGAGGCTCTGGAGGATATTTCCCTTCCTTCTAACAGATACTGCACTCTCCTATTTTCTCAGCAATTCGCTTGGAATGCCTGGCCACCAAACATTTTTCCATGCTAGTGCTCTGCACTTGACTATACCTTGGTGTCTTTCGTGTAGACGATCCAAGATATCTTTTTGTAGGTCTGCTGGGATGATCAGTCGGCTTTGATATAATAAGAGTCCCTGATAAACTGTAAGGTATTGCCGCACAAATTAGTAGGGTGCAGTTCAGGGTCATGTGTTGCTGCTTCAGGCCAGTGGTCCATCTTGCAAAAGTTGATAATTTAACTGCAGATTTTATCAGAGCTTCTTCCAATCGTCTATCACTCATGGAGATGTTCTCTATGATTGAATGGATGAACATGTCTGTCTGTCTCCTGATGGTTCGTTTGGTAGGCTACCAGGAGCCATGGATAAAGTGTCTGTGGTAATGAGGTTTTTCCCTGCGGTGTGTAATCTCGTAAGTGAATCTCATTAGCCGCATGCGGAAACGTTGGATTCTGGGAGTCAGTACATCAAGGCGTTTGGTCTTCAGCAGTGGAAGTAGAGGCTTGTGATCTGTTTCTATCAAAAACTTTGGAAGTCCTATCAAGAAATCCGCAAACTTCTCACTGTTGGGGACTTCACTGGACAGATAATTTCTTCTTTTTCCGAACGCTTCAACTCTTCCTGTATTTTCCTTCTTCATGGGAAGGGGTAGGCAGCGATTGAAAAAGGTTGAGCCGTCTGATTTTACTCAATATTTTTAGAGCGTTGATTGCTGGTCCACCCAATAATGGTTCGACTAATCTTTCACAACGTATATAACTGCTGTTGCAAAGTTTCTTTTCTATAACTAAGTGTGGCGTCTACTCTTCCTAATACTTTTATTTTGTGTCGACCTGGTCCATATAAGCTTTTGCTTGTCGGATTTACGATAGGAGAATTCTAAAGTGCAAAAGCTGTTGTCTGAATTTAATTTTCTTTTGAAAAAAATCTGTTTTTGACTTTCTCAGTGAAAATCTTCTTTTAAAAAACGCTTTCAATCCTTCGAAAAATAATGATCCAAATTTCTGACACTGTGTAATATTATGAGGGTTGACGAGAATAAGGACAAAATTACAGAGTGAGAACTAATGTGTCTTGCTCTTAAGCTAATATTTTTCTTCCAACATAGGAGAGTTCCTTCGCTATGAACGAATGGAAAGGGATGTAATTTGGATTACACCACAGTAACTACCTCCCACCCATTCCTGAACATACACCCTTTTATCTCTGCTCATGTTAGCCATATCTCCACCCCCACCTGAAGGCCGGCACCCCCAATCAGCATGTATCTTTTTCCCTTTCTTTTTTTCCACAAATAAAACTGTTCATAGTGCCATGCACTTAATTTTAAGTCATTAAAATATATTCTGACTCAGTGATTTAATAAAAAGACCTAAGGCAAACTAAAATTAAACGGTTAGAAAAAAAATCCAGTAAAAAGTTTTAATGTCAAAGAGACAGATTTATGGTCGTCCTTTTAAACGTACTAAAATTGCAGTTTGGAATATAACCCACAAAAAGTTTTAATGTCAAAGAAACAAAATGAACATCGTCATTTCTCGGTGATTCTTCACCAGAAGAAAAGGAATAGAATGAATGTCAAAAGACAAGGAATCCTTCAAATAGCAGGAATATGTGGTGATATTATAGCAAAAGATTTTATGTCTAAGATGTCAAAGCTATCAGTTTACTTATAATTCCAGGTATCAAGGAAGATCAGTCAAAACTGTAAAAGGGGAAATAACTCACAATCAACAAAAAAGAAATAGTAGTCCTTAAACTGGGTTGCATTAAAAAAATACCCTGTCATATGAAACAGTAAAATTTTCAGTGGACTAAGGGAATTTGTGGTCTTCTAGAAATAATTTTTAAAGTCAGTACAAAACCGGATTACATTAAAAAATATTTTGTCATGTGAAACAGTGAAATATTTCAGTGGAAAGAATGGATATGTGGTCTTTCAGAAATAAGTTTTTTAAGTCAGTACGAGTTGCATTATAAAAATATATCCTGTCATATGAAACAGTAAAATATTTCAGTGAAAAGAAAGAATTTGTTGTCTTCCAGAAATAAGTTCCGTTCAAAAAACCCTAAAGTGACTGCCAAATTAAGACCCATTTATTAAATTGCTTCCCACTGCAGCAATATGTGGCACAAAGCCGGAAAGTTGGGGAGAGTCAAGCCAGCACCACTAAAGAAGGAGCACTCTGGCCTACCAAAAAATAGCCTGGGTCAGGGCGCCTCAGGCAGTAAGCAATGAACTTGGAAAGTGGCATGGGAGGTAAGGCCTGCAAGGGTGCACAGCCTAGGACTACCCAGGACAATATACCTCAGCCTGACAGATAAAAAGCCACCGAAATGGCCCAGTTGCTTGACTGGTATTATCTAGTTGTTTTTCATAAATGAAAACAAAACATTTATAAAATGCAGCACAAGGCCAAAAGAGGAAGAGGAAAGGTTCGGTGTTCACTAACAAATGCTAACTAATCTAACTTAGCTAGTTTCATTCAGTTTTTTAATTGCTTTAATATGTGACAAGGTCGGAAGATAGGGGAAGAGATAAGCCAGCGCCCTTAAAGAAGGAGCACTCTGGCCTAGCAAAAGTAGCCAGAGCAGCCCTGTCTGCATTCCCCGGTCAGGGCACCTCAGGCAGTAAACAATGAACTTACTTCACTCCAAAGAGGGGGGCAATGCATGGGAGAGTGCACCTCCTAAGACAACCCAGGAAAGTATATCTCAGCCTGACAGATACAAGGCCACCTGCTGGACTGATTGTCGAGAACGAATCCTCGACTGGTATTACCCCATCCTGACGTCCTCAACCAACCGAAGTTAATGAAAGACTGAACGGGACCCAACTTTATATATTTACTAATTTATTTTATATATATTTTTTACAACTAAAATAAAGAAAAAACAAATTTCTTATTTTTAAATGAAGGTTGTTGGTCTCATCATGCCAAAAGACACATACGAAAAATGTTAGGGACCAGAACCGAGATGTTCCACCTTCATCTCATGGAGTTTCTTTGGCGGAAAAAAGAAATGGAGAAGTATTATTCCGACATGTGATATAATTTCATTATTCGTTAATGAACAAGTTTATTTAATTTCATTGTTACAGTTTATTTTTTGTGTCGTTAATTAATAAATTTTATTGTTACCGTTTATAATTAACCTAACATTGTTTCATTTTTAGTTCGTTAATTAACATGTTTCATTTTTCGAGTTATTAATTGATTATCACTGTTAATTCCTAATTTGAAATTGTATGCTTCGAAAATTACTGATAAAGATACGTTTAAAAATATGTACTGGTTCCAGTTTGTAAACCACACGTAATTGCCTGAAAAAGTAGACCCCCATCTAAAAAGATAATAATAATTTTACAGTTTTTACATAACATTGTTTCATTGTTCGATTGATTATTTCAGCATCCTAAATTCTCTTTTTTATATGCTTCTGGATTAACAACAAGGTCAGCATCAGTTCCTTAGGATTAGGGTTAGGGTTCAATTTGAAAGTTTTAAATGTCGTCTGCTTCGGGGCTTTCCGAAACCGCAGGTCCTACTGTAATTTAAATTTTTTAATTTTTTTTTAACATAGTTCACCCCAAACAAGGCAGGCCGCTACTGTAGACGTAAGGGGCTACTGAGAAAAAGAAAAGGGGAGAATGTAGGGGGCGGTCAACCTAGATTGGGATCTGCGCAGCGAAATGTCTGTTTACATTAGTTTTAAATTTCTGCATGTCTGTACTGTTAGGGAAACAGGGGACAGGGAGGGAGTTCCAGCAGTACGAGGAAAGAAGCTCTCCGACATCTGGGGACCTCAACAGTGAATGAATGAGATTTAGTTGATTGTCGAGTTAGTCTAATTAATTTACGTCGCGGGGGCACCAGAGTAGTCAATTCATCGGAGCATAATCCATTGAAGTACAAGGATGCTACATTGCGACGATGGGACAGAGGCTGGAGCTTGGTTGACAGTGAGAGACCTATTAGGTTGGCGATTCTTTTTTGGACCTTGTCAAGGAGGGAGAGACTAGTAGATGATGCACCAGCCCAGATGTGACAACATGCATGGGCGGATGGTGGCTTGGTAGAGATACAGGATAATGTCAGGTGTGAGGAGTTTACTAGCACGGTAGAGGAGCCAACCTTCTTTGCGGCAGCCTTGGCAATGTCTTCAATGTATTTGTTCCAATTCATGTTACCTGTGTAGGTTAGACCGAAGAGTTTGAATGATGAACTCTCAGGTAGGGTGTTATTTGCCATGACAATCGGTGGTTGAAAAGGTTCCTTGTAGTTATTGAAGGAAAGGAGCTTTGTCTTCGCGGCATTAAAAGTTACCAACCATTTATGACCCCAATCCACTACAGCCTGGAGGTCATTTTCTAAAGATTCAGCCATTGCCTCGGATATGATTGCGTCGGTTTTGCCAACATGGCGAGAGTAAAGTGTGGTGTCATCAACAAATAAACCAATCTCAGACTCTATGCCAGCAGGGAGATAGTTTATATAGATCAGGAACAACAAGGGTGCAATGATAGATCCCTGGGGTACACCAGCATTTATGTCATTTTGCTTAGATGAACGGCCATCGAGGACAACCTGGATTTTTCTTTTGTCTAGGAAGGATCTAATTATATTAAGTAATTTCCCAGTAATACCGTGTGAGTGTATTTTCAGGAGGAGCCCTTTATGCCATACCTTGTCAAAGGCCTTGGATATATCAAGCGCTACTGCCCTAGTTTCTCCTGCCTTGTCGAGTGTATGATACATGCACTCAGAGATGACCGTTAGGATGTCTGCAGTAGATCGTGCTTGTCTAAATCCATACGGTCAGAAAGAAGTTTAGCATTAACTAAGTGCCGTACTATCGCTAGATTGATTAAGGATTCAAAGATTTTGGCAAAGATCGGCAGCAGACTGATTGGGTGATAGTTCTGGGGATCGGTTCTTTTCACAGAATTCTTGTAGACTGGTACCACAGAGGCAATTTTCCAGTTATCGGGGAAGGAAGATTCAGCTAGACACTTATTGTAGAGTTTGGAGTGGACAAGGGCCAGTTCAGCAGAACATTTCTTTATTACTATTACAGATATAAGATCAGGCCCACAAGCTTTGGAGGTGTCAAGATTTTTTATGATGTATCTGACCTGGGATGGGGTGATGACCAGGTTATCAAGTGTGGCTTCGGTCAGAAAAGGTAATTTGGGGGAGGGGGTTGTTATCTGAGTCCAATCTGGGCAAGTAATCAACCGATATAGATAAAATAGTTTTATTTTTTTTATCAATACTTGATGGTTATATATTTCGTTCTAACTTAACAAAGTGAACACTAGGTTTGTTTTGAACAACAAAAACGCTTTAAAATAAGTTAAAACAGAAATAAACTTATCCAGATTAGTAGTAATCTTGCCTTTGGTAATATTTATTTGTTACATATTTATTTTTTTCACCCCTGTTCTGTTAAATTACCCAGCATTTGATTTCGGAGTGTCATGCTTGAAACTTGCTAAAACAAGTTGTTTACATGACTGAATAGGATTTTGACATTTTGAGTAAAAAAAAAACTTTATTAAAAAAAAAGATAATAAAATTAAAATTCTCACACACTAAGATAATCTTACTTAGTTAAAAAAAATTACAACGCAAAAGAAATAACTCTGTTTTACTGAAAAACCGGTGTTCGTTCAATTTTAGTCCCTTAATATATATATTTTTTAAATCATATTTCACCCCAAATAAAGCAGGTCACCACTATAGACATAAGGCGCTACTGAGAATTAGGGAGTAGGTTTTGGGTGTCATCCTAAGTAAGGATCTGTGCAGTGAGATGTCTGTTTAGATTAGTTATAATCCTCTACATGTCGGTACAGTCGGGGAAACAGGGATCAGGGAGGGAGTTCCAGAGGCCGGCAGTACGAGGAAAGAAGCTGCTGGAGTAGAAGGCTCTCCGGCATCTGGGGACCTCCACAGAGAATGGATGGGACCTAGCTGATTGCCGGGTTGTTCTAGTGTATTTGTGTCGAGGGGGCACTAGAGCAGCTAGTTCATCGGAGCACAATCCATTGAAGTATTTGTAAAACAAGCACAAGGATGCAACATTGCAGCGATGGGACAGGGGCTGGAGCTTGGTGGATAGTGAGGGACCTATTAAGTTGGCGACTCATTTTTGGACCTTGTCTAAGAGGGAGAAACTAGTGGATGATGCACAGGCCTAGATGTGACAACAATACATACATGGGCGGATGGTGACTTTGTAGAAATACAGGATAATGTCAGGTGTGAGGAGTTTACTAGCACAGTAGAGGGAGCCCACCTTCTTTGCATCAGCCTTGACAATGTTTTCATAAATGTTTATAAACTAGTTGTTCGGGTCGAAATACAATAAAAAATTGAGTATAGGCGATAAATATTGTTTCCTGTTGTTGTTTTTGTAAAATATTAGTAAATTTTGAACAATTTCGAGTTAAAATCTAATTAGTTTTATGCATGTAAGCTTAAGAAGAACACGTCGAAGAAACGGAAGTTGAAGAAAAAATATATGCATATATACCATTTCTTCTCCAACTAAACATATTTGTTGTCTTTTTGGTTAAACTATTGATTTTATAGCAATATTAGTGTGAACACATAATTTGTTAGTTTCGAAGTTTCCCGGACGTGAGTAAAAAGTTCCAGGGGTCTAATTAATCCTAGCTGCCGTGCCGTCAAGGATGCGGCAGCATGGTGCGGATTCCACTTCACAAATCCAGTCTCCGGGCAGGAAGAGGAGGTTTCTAGTTCTTTTTCTTCGGATAAAGGGACACTAACCTAATTGGAATCACCTGCTCCTGCTTTAGGGGTCCGGTATCTTGGGACTAGGAGCGGGGGGGGGGCGGACTGGGGGGTCAAAAAGGGGAGGGGAGTTCTGTTCAGCCGGTTTTGGTGGGGATAGGGGTTGTGGGGTCTAAACAGCAGAGATATGCACTCTGGGGATTGGGACCCAGCCTCTTTAGCTTTTTTGCTTTTTCTTGTTTCTGTAGCTACCGTCATTTTTTGTTCTCCTTGTCAGAGTCTGATGATGCCGAGACCAGATTTTTCCTTTTGACTGCTGCACTGTATTTTGGTAGTACCCGACGGCAATGTGGGAGGTGCCCAACTTTATCTTCGGGGGGGGGGGCAAGGGTAGCATTATTCGTTCTGCAGTCGAGCTGGAATCTGATCTCTTCGTACTCCAGCCCTCTTGCGTGGGTTTTTTCTGGGACACTTTTCCGGGCAGTCTTTCGACATAAGTTAAAAGCAGAGGAATGGCTTTGAAGCTGGTAGTCCCCTACCATTAGGTTACGGTGACCGCGGACAGGGATGATTGATTCAACGTACCCATATTGGCTCATCACTGCTTCTTTGGAGCCTCTGTAACAGGGAACTCCGAGAACACTTACAAATGTTCTCTTGCTAAAGTATTCTGGTGTTAGTTTGAGGTTCTTCCACCTCTACTCGCATTTGGAGTACTTTATTTACTGCCTCCACTACTGATGGGAGCAGCAGATCCCAGGATGCGTATCCCTTTCTGATTATGATGCAGAGATGTGATGAATAGGTTTGCCATGTCGTCGTTAGAAACCCAAGTCAGTCCTTTCTTTTTCGTGTCTGTGGTTATGAACGTTAATGCTAGATTAAAAAATGTTATAATACTTAAAGCATGACAGACTACACAATAGTATTTTATAAATGCTATTTAATACTTAAGTGTGACAAACTTACAAAATACTGTCTAATCATATCTTATCAGGACATTTCTAAAAAAAAAAGTATGTGTTCGCACCTCAAGGCTTCTGATTGAACTGACTACCTTTACCTTCACTCTCTCTGTTACATCCGTTTCCTGCATACATAAGCTGACCCTGACTGAATCCAATTTCCTGTTATTCTCGCTCAATATTTAACAGAATATATATATATATATATATATATATATATATATATATATATATATATATATTTATAAAGTAACTAGCAGAGCTACCTGGTGTTGCAACATCAGAGTTTACTTTAACAGCTAGATATCTTACTCACTGAACTATTCAGATATAATGCTAATAAATAGATTAATTTAATTGTGTAACATGTTTGAAAATTGTCATTAATATTATCAACATTTGCTGAAATTTCGGGAATAGACATCATTTTTTGTCATGTACCTATGGTTTAAATTTCATGTGAATCTAAACAGTCTTCAGTTGGGGTTGTGCCCCCCCAGCCCCGAGGACCTCCAGCGTTGAAGTGATATATTTCTTATATAGCCACTGAGAGGTGAGTACTCCACATGCCAATTTTCAAGCAATTCTATCCATCGGTTTGGGTGAACACAAAAAGATCAGACGGACACATACAGCGAAACAGTCTAACAGTTATTTGTTGTTTTTTTTTACTTGTTTTTTTATGAAGTAATATTTATTTAATTGTGTGTGTTGTTTGGTATTTTCTGTTCAGTGGCATATCAACCCATTCTGGAGGTTATTTAATGGCGAATTCATTGACTAATTTAAAAAAAAATAGATTAGGATCTTCTAAGAATTTTAAAGCTAGTTTAAATGACTCGATAGTTAAATACTTCCAAATTCCTTTCAAATAAATTTCAAACAGAAACGAAGTAATTGATATTTTAACAACTATTAACTGAATATTGAAATGGCAGACTTGTTTACGAAGAAACCTAAATGCATTATGGTGGATTTAAATCTAGTAACTTAATTACGAACCGGGATGAAATTAATAACATTATTTAGAAAGCTATTCTTTACATGGGAGGAGGGGGGAAAGCTTTCTTAACTATTCTGTACTTTCTGGGGGGAAGGGAGTAGCCCCGTATTTTACATCTATAGCCCCCCCCCCCCGGCGCAATAATTGTTCTAAAATCTATTTTCAACCTCTCTCTCTCTCTCTCTCTCTCTCTCTCTCTCTCTCTCTCTCTCTATATATATATATATATATATATATATATATATATATATATATATATATTATCTACCTCTCACAGTGGTAAGATGTGACACATGCTGAAACTGACTTCTCCTCGGCATCTTCCGGCAGTTTACGTAGACAGCCGGAAAATGCCGACGCGCTTAGCCACTAAGATTGCAGCAGAAAATAATTTGCCTTTGCGAATCGAGTAAATCGTAAAATTCATTAAGTTCAGATAATTGATTAAAGCGATAACGAATTCCAGCGTTTTAGGACAGCCGATTTAGTCTTTCGAAAGACTAAAAAAATGTAAAAAAAACTGGGTATTTTCACCCTAACCCTTAACCCTAAAAACAAGAAAGAGGTGGAGAGTGCTGAACATCTGATGAGACTTGTTGTCACTCAAATTCAAGGGAAGACACACGGTCGTTGCTGGCGTGACAGACGAACGAAATGCTATTGAATACTGAAGTGTTACAGACAGATGAAAATGCTATTTACTACTTAAGCAGACAGAATTAAGCATGCCAGACTGACGAAATGCTATTTAATATTCGACCTGTTTTCGTGAATGACAGAATGACAAAATCAAATAAATGTCCTCCGACGAATTGAAAAACAATTTTCACTGACCCGTTCGAGAAAGAGTCAGAGTAGTGTATCTTTTTGTTTTTCTTATGGCCCCGGGCAACGCCGGGTCGCCTCGGTAGTATATAAATAAAACTACAATAGAAAAATAAAATTTAAACACAGTCCTCAAAGAAATCAGGAAGAATAAAACAGAAAACAACCGGTCAGTCAAAAATGTAACTTTGTTGTTCCAAGGTCGTAGTTGTTATTGGGGGGGGGGGGGACGCTGTTTTGAAGTGTGTCATTCATTTTCATTTTCGCGACCAGCAGACAATTCCCCCTATGCACACCTCCACACATTTGGACATTTTTATGGAAGGAACGGGACATATCTGCTGGTCGGCGAGATCAATGGGCGAAGACAAATGTAAAGAGACGAACGACACTCACTCAGACACTAAGCATGCAAAGGGATAGGTTAGGATTAAGGTAAAAAAATTTGAAAAACCTAACTTAGAAAATTAAAAAAAGAATAAGAAAACAAAAAAAAAGGTGACTTTGAAATTGTTAACTGTTTCGATTATGGATTCTCCGTCGATACTCGAGACTAACTCAGTTACTATTTAAAACTCAATTTTTATTTATTACCAAACTTACGAACCCATGACGGGAGTTTTAATTTTTTTTACTAAAGAGTCACTAAAAAAAGACACTCGAGGATAAGGGTTAATGAGATGAATGGATCGCCAGTTGAATGATGAATAAAAAGTTTGGTTACTAGCGAGGCAAGTATTTGTTATCCGATTTGACAGACGAAATGCTATTTAATACTATAAAGCGTGACAGACATATAAAAATGCATTTTCGTGACGGACAGATGAAAATTCTATTTCACAATTAAGCGTGACAGACCGACGAAATACTTTTGAAATGCTATTTAATTACTTGGGCATGACAGACTGACAGAATGATATTTAATACTTAAGCGTGACAGACAGATGAAAATGCTATTTAATACTTAAGCGTGACAGACAGATGAAAATGCTATTTAATACTTAAGCGTGACAGACAAATGAAAATGCTATTTAATACTTAAGTGTGACAGACCGACGAAATGCTATTTAATACTTAAGCGTGACAGACGGATATAATGCTATTTAATACTTAAGCGTGACAGACCGACGAAATACTTTTTAATACTTAAGCGTGACAGACTGACGAAATGCTATTTAATACTTAAGCGTGACAGACCAACGAAATGCTATTTAATACTTAAGCGTGACAATGGCTGAGTCAATTTTTTAGTATGAATTTTGGGAGCCTTTAACCTATTCTTGTATTTTATCTTCCTCCCACAGCGGTAGTGGGATTGTAAAAGACAGTACCCTAGAAAATGAAGAGCGTTCTGGCCTACAAAAAATGCCTGGGAAGCCCCGTCGGCATTCCCTGGTAGAGGCGCCTCGTGCGATTAGTGCAGTCTTACTACTTATCACTATACATCAGTACGTATTACTACATGATACTATGCATTACTATATATATATATATATATATATATATATATATATATATATATATATATATATATATATAGTCTGAAGAAGCTTTGAGTCATTTTAAACAAATGAAGAAAGAAAGAAAATGCAGTTTAAATTCCCAGAGAAATTAACTAAATCCAAGATATTGCAGACTTAGCATTCGTTGGAAAATTCATAAATAAATAAAAAAAAATTAAAAAGAGGATTCAAGTATCTAACAGTGAAACAAAAACAGGGGACCTTAGCTTAAGTGTGAAATATTAAAACGGGGATCATCAGCTGTTTACCATGTCACTGTTTCGGAGATTTAAAAACAGGACAGTTATAATATTTATGGCTCTCCAATGGTTAGAAATAATTCAGCTTAAATTTCACTAATATATACATAAGTAAATAATAATAATAATATATTACCCTTAGACTACCGTGTGATATGGTAATTTGCATATCAAATAACATTAATAATAATAATAATAATAATAATAATAATAATAATAATAATAATAATAATAATAATAATAATAATAATAATTATAATACTATCTAAACACTACACCCAAGAACCATTCTGCGATATGGTAGCTAGCTATAAAATTATATAGGAATAAAAAGTTGCATTGAAAAAAATAGGCAAGTAGATAAGAGAAAGGAAACCTAGCCATACAGATCTAAATACCCAATATATAGTCTAAAGAAGCTTTGGGTCATTTTAAACAAATGAAAAAAGAAAAGAAAAGAATATATATATATATATATATATATATATATATATATATATATATAGCTTGGATGTAGCTCCGCGAGGCCGTACACAAGCTAACCCATCTGGGGCTAATCGAAGGAGAGAGACTCAACCTCAACTGTGTAGTACATTATATATTTCAGGGGCTAGCAGCTCTGGCCTTTCCAAATGGGTCGATCTGAAATACGGGTCTCAGCCATCCTGCTGGATCCATTTATGAGTGGGTTGGGTGACAAGGAGACACTTTACTGAGAGCCCAGGAGTTGGCAAGAGATAGCATAAGGCTAGGAGAACGCGTGGAGGGGAGCGAGAATGGAAAGAGCTAGAGAAAGAATGGTGGGGAGCAGTGCGAGTCTGGGGGCCCGGACAGGAACGGGGGGGGGGGGTAAAGAATTGAGAGGCAGAGTCCGATCTCCGCCCATGTTTTTCTCCCGTGGCCTTTCCCTGTCAACTGCTACTTCAACTGTGTAGTACATCATATTTTTGGCATTTTTCTTATCCTTATACATTAATGGTATTGACAAAAATGTATCGTTCCTTCAGGAGTTAGGTGTTAGGGTTTATGTTCAGTTTGAAAGTATTACATGTCGTCTGATTCGGGTCTTTCCGGCATTAAACGTAAACCGTGGGTCCTACTGTAATAAAGTACCCAATATTTTTTTTTCAGAAAAACTAAAAAAAATGGCGACCGATATAGATAAAATGTTTTTTTGTTTTTTTAATTTAATAAATACTGGATGGATTATCAACGGCTCTATATTTTGTTCTAACTTAACAGAGTGAACAATAGGTTTGTTTTGAACACAAAAAAACTCTTTAAAATAAGTTTATCTAGGTAGGTAGAAGACTAACTAATCTTGGCTTTGGTAATATTTATTGTTTTTGCATTTGCATATTTTGTTATTAATTTCGCGTTTCACGATTGTTAAACTTGCTTATAACTTTTTAAAACTATTTTTTAAATAACAAAAAAGTTGTTTGGGATGCTGAGTTTACGTGACTGAAATAAGATTTTGACATTTTAAGTAAAATAAAAATAATTAAAAAAGAAAGAATAACGCGATAATGTACTATATAAAAAAATGTTAGCGCAAGGGAAATAACTCTGTTTTACTCAAAACCGTTGTTCGTTTAATTTTCTTTAATTTTCTTCAGCTCGTGCTGAAACAAAATGTGTATATGCGATAAATATTGTTTCCGCTGCTGCCAAACAATAATAAATGTTCAAAGATGTAGCTTCCGGCTGCCAGACAAAGGCCCAAAAAGAGCCAAATTAAAAATGATATATTAACTCCCAATGTCTCTTTTGCATCGTATTTTTTTCTTAGCGCAAAGACGTTCTCTATGAAATTGAAACCGAAAATATGCTTGCGGGAGGGGAGTAATATTTACATAAATAAACTCAATACAGTTTACATATTTAAAAAAATCGTATCAGGACTTTAAAGAATAATTTGAATATTTTAAAAGTTGGTAAATTTGTAGATAAGACCCCCCCCCCAAAAAAAAAGAAATTAGATTCTACTTTTTAGGCGATTACGTGTGAATACATTGAACAACTTTGGGAAAAACAATTATTTGGGTATATTTTGCTATAGTCAACAGAACGAAAAAAGGATGAAAAAACAAATATGCAACAAATAAATGTTACCAAAGTCAAGATAAGGAGTTGTTTTCTGTTCAAAACAAGCCGTGTCAATTTGAAAAATTTCAAAATGGACGCTCGATGATAGTCAGGACTGGAAAATCGATAAAAATTCAATATACTGATAGAAACTGATAGAACATTACATGTTCGCACGATTGTATGTGTTTCTATCAGAAAGAAACAGATACAATAAATATCACCAATCGTGCGAACATGTAATATTCTATCAGTTATATTGTTTAGTTTTAGTTTTTTATCGATTTTCCAGTACTGACTACCATCGAGCAAAACAACGCTTTAAAATCAGTTAAACACAGATAAACTTATCCAGGTAGGTAGATGAGTAACTTAATTAAAACAAAAAGTATTTTTACCACGATTAAATACGATGGAATAAATATCTATCTACTTCAATATACATTTATTATCTTTAAACATTTATTATTGTCTGGCAGCCGGAAGCTGCATCTTTAAACATGTCTGGCAGCAGGCTGTGAATAGACACTTCCTTTGTTTTAATATTAGTAAATTTGAAACAATTTCGAGTTAAAATCTGATTAGTTTTACGCATGTACGCTTTGCTAATGGAGTCGTTGAAGAAACGGAAGTTGAAGAAAAAATATGGTCTTGAATGAAGAAAATTTTTTAAATAATAAACAACTTAAAGAACAGAGTTAGCACGTTTAGAACACTATACAGAGATAATTAAAATTCATTTGTTGTTTATCGTTTACGATTAACTAGTCTACACTTTTATTTGTCGTCATTTTTCCCGGAGGGTGTACAACAAAAGTCATTAAGAATTTACCCAAAACGTGCTTGTTGGAGTAAGGGCAGGTAACATTATTCCGTTTTTGTTGTTTGTTGGTCGCACTGGGTGTTATGGTATCTCCATTTTAATTGAAAGACAACTCATACAACGTAGTGGGGTTTACGTGTGACCGTTTAAGCATCCTTTATTGAACTAACGGGGGAGGGGGTACACTTTATTCGCCCTTCCTCAAACGGAGAGTTCTACCAAGGGGACGTTATTACCAATAACATCACATCCCTCTTTTCCAAACAAATGTTGGATCACCCTTACTGATTGTTCATTCCCTAAATCGTTGAGGTGGCCTGACAGTGTGGCCAGATCGAGATGTGTGATTAGGAGTGGTGTTATCCTCTTGAATTGTGTCAGGTGCTGTGGCTGTGCGTGGGATGTGGTTGTCATGTTGTTTGTGTGTTTTTTGTGTGTTTGATCGTCTGGTGGGAAGGCTTTCTGTGGGGTCTGTTTCCACCCTGGGTGTGAGGCTTCGAAGGGAACCCTGTGGGGTGTCAGGTGGGTAACCCTGGAGTCTCA
This sequence comes from Sepiola atlantica, assembly GCA_963556195.1. Taxonomy (NCBI): domain Eukaryota; kingdom Metazoa; phylum Mollusca; class Cephalopoda; order Sepiida; family Sepiolidae; genus Sepiola; species Sepiola atlantica. The sequence goes on from OY744520.1 coordinate 124,430, forward strand.
TGGAGGCCCGAGATGAGTCTTCCCTCAAATGTAGTCTATTCCTGCGGATTACTTTTCCTGATGGGGTCTGCACCATGTATGACCTGGGTTCTAGGCATGCTTGTGTGACAACTGCGGGAGACCATGTGCCCGCGTCCTTCTCCAGTATTCGGACATGCTGTCCCCACCTGCAGATCTCTAGTGTGCTGGTCGTAGTATCTCTTTTGTTCCGTTTGCCTTTGGTAGAGGCGAGTTGTGACTTCCTCTCTTTGTGGAATGTGGTTGGCACATCTGACGGGGAGGTTCCCTACCAACTTTTTATTGTACATTAGTTCACCAGGGGACGGGACTGTATGATCCAGAGGAGTTGTTCGAAGGCATAATAATATACCATGTCCAGGTCACGCCCACTTGAGGTGGCTTTCTTCATCGCCGATTTGATTGCCTGTACACACCGCTCGGCCAAGCCGTTCGATTGCGGGTATCTTGGCGATGATGTGTGATGCTCAAAACCCCATTCCTTAGCGAACTGCTTGAAGAGGACGGAGCTGAAATGTGGGCCATTGTCACTGATGATCCTCTCTAGGATCCCTTGTTCCCCAAAGATTTGTTTGGTTAGACCTATGACCTCCTGGCTAGAGAAACTGCTTAACTTCCGAATAAATTTGGAGTAGTAGTCCACCACTACCATGAAATCAGACCCGTTGAAATGGAACAGGTCTGTGGCCACTATCTGCCATGGTCTCACATGGATCTCGTGTGGCATCAGTGATTCCGCACTCTGTGATTTCTGGTTTTCCTGGCATATGTCACATAGTTGGACCGCTCTGTCTATGTCCTTATTGATGTTATGCCAGAATACGCAGCTTTTAGCCCTCAGTTTGCACTTCTCGATCCCTTGATGTCCAAAGTGGATCTTGTGAAGTACCTCTGCTTGCATGTACTGGGGTATGATAATACGATTGCCCTTGGTTAAGATTCTATTCTCGATGGCCAGCTCATCCCGGTAGGGCCAGTATGGTCGCATTCTTGTTCCAATCTCTCTGCTCGTATCAGGCCAGCCTCGCAGAATCAAGTCCCTCAGCTCACACAGGGTGACATCAGCATTTGTTGTCTGATGTATTTGTGTCAATTTCTATGCTGAGAATTGTACGAAGTCAACCCTAAGGTCGAGGTCGATTGTTTTCTTTGCTTTCTTGTTGGGTAATCTTGAGAGTCCGTCGGCTAGGACCATCTCCCGGCCGGGGCGATACACAATGGTTAGGTCATAACCCTGGATACGCAGTAGCATCCGTTGGAGACGAGGTGGAGCTGCAGTCAGGTTCTTCAGATTGATCATCTCCAGTGGTTTGTGATCGCTTTCAACCTGGAATGAGCATCCGTAGAGGTATGTCCTGAAGCGCTCACATCCAAACACAACTGTCAATAGCTCACGTTCGATGTTAGCGTACCGTTGTTCAGTGTCTGTTAGTGATTTTGACGCAAAAGCTATCGGTCTTCCTTCCTGTAGAAGAGCCGCGCCTAGGCCTTTGTTTGATGCATCCACCTGGAGTACAGTCTGTTTAGTGGGGTCAAAGTATGTTAAAAGCATCTCTTTGCATATGATGTCTTTAATTTGCTGAAGCGATATCTGATGACTTTGAGTCCACTTGTATTCAGCATCATTCTTTAGTAGACCTCTCAGGGATGCTGTGAGATCTCACAGGTGCGGGATGAACGGTGCCATGCAGGTGATGATGCCCAACACCTTTTGTAGGTCGGTGACATTCATTGGGCTGGGTAACTCCTTGATTTCATCCACCTTGTGTGGGGCAGGGCTTATTCCATTTTGGCCGTACATCGCTCCGAAGAAGTGTATTTGCTTCTGGTCGACTGCACATTTGTCACTATTAAAAACGAGTCCTTCAGCTCGTGCTACCTTCATCAAGTTGTGCAAGCTCTCATCATGCTGTACCTTTGTTTTGCCGTAGATGATGACGTCGTCGACTAGCCCGAGAGTGCCAGGGCATTTTTCTAGTATCATGTCCATTTCTTTCATGAAGACATCTTGTGACATCACTAGACCAAAAGGCATTCGCTGAAAGCAGAATCTTCCAAATGGTGAGTTGAAAGTAGTCAGTAGCTGGGATTCGGTGTCTATCTTGACTGACCAGTACCCATTTTTGGCATCCAGTTTTGAGAGGTACTTTGCACCATAGAGCTTGTGTGCAAGCTCTTCCATTGTGGGAGTTTTGTGGTGACATCGCATAATGGCTCTGTTTAGATCTTTGGATCCAGGCAGAGGCGCAGTTTTCCATTGCCTTTGCGAACATACACCAGGCTGTTGACCCATTCTGTCGGTTCATTTATCTTCCTGATAATGCCTTGTTTCGCTATCTCCTCTAACTCGGCTTGTATTTCGTCTCTCATGTAGATAGGACATTTGCGGGGTGCATGGATTACGGGGTAGCTGTCTTGCTTTAACACAATATGGTATTCGCCCTCAAAGTTGCCTACCCGATCAAACTGTTCAGGATACATTTTCACTGGCTCCTTTGCTGAGCTTATGCGTGTTGGAGTCTTTTGAATGACACAGTGCAGAGTTACCAAGCCCAAGTCTCTGAGAGAAGGTAGTCCTATGATAATAGGCCCCTCTGAGGTCACCACAAAGAATTTTAGGGTTTTCCATGTTCCCTTGTAGGCACACTGTATCTGTACGGATCCATGCTGAGTGATGCCGGAGCCGTTGTACGCAGTCAGTACAGTTGGCTCACTGCGGGTTGCACCGGGGAGTGGTTGCCCCACCGAGTCGACTTGTTCTAGGAACATCTTCCGGAACGTACGTAAGGGGAGGGTGTTGCCCTCTGCTCCGGTGTCCACCTTGGCTTATAGTTTATGGGTGCCTTCTCGGTTGGGAAGCCTTATACGGAGGTCCGCAAAAGCCTCAGTCCGAGTGTCCCTCTGTCGCTGAACCATATCGAATGACAGTTCCTCGAAGCTTTCATAGAGCTCATCGTTTTCTCTCAGGCGGGTATTTACCGCGTGCACTCGGTTGCTGCGGATTTTGTCCTGGTAACTGCGCTGGTGCTTACCCTGGGCTCCCGGATCCGGTATTATCTCTAGAATATTTTGACGTTGTGTAGGTTTGTGTGGAGTACCTGTCCGTGCTTCCCTTTCTGTTGGTGCACACTTTTTTCTAATGATTTTTCCGTCCACATGCTGAGCATGTGGTACCCCATGCCGGGCATTTTCCGTTTCTGTGGGGCTGGGCGCTGTCGCATCGTTTGCAGTTGTTGCATCTGATGGCGTCTACCTCCTGGCTCCCTCCTTCCTGGAGTTCGGCCAGTTGCTTCATATGGCTCATGGAAGCCTCGTGTACTCTGCCACTACTCAGAGCTTCTTGGAGTGTGAGTCCCTCACCCCTTGCCAGGAGCTGCTTCTGTAGTTCCGGGTGCCTTGTTCTAGTGATTATTTGTTCTATCAGCCTTTCGTCGGTTTCCTGGGTGTCTCGGAATCTGCATTTCTTTGCCTGCAACTTGCACCTTGCTAGAAAGTCATCTATGCTTTCCTCGTCCGTTTGTGTATACCGACGCAGGTAGAAACGTGCGATGCGGAAATTTACATGGGGCTCCAGTCGTTCCTCGAATTTACTCCAAATAATTTTTGGGTCATTTCGGTCCGCATCGTTTTCAAACGTCCACGTATTAAACCTTCTCAGGCCTTCTTCTCCAGTCAGCAACAGAATGTGGGCAACCTGTTTTTCTACTGGGATATTTTTAACCGAAAAGTAAAGGTTGCACCGTTGTTTGAAAAAACGGAAAGAGTCAACCATGTTTGTCGATGTCCAACATAATATAGGCGCATGCACACGTGTTCATCGCCATGGTAAATAATAAAATAGATTTGACACAAAATACAGTGGCGTTGGATATCGTAATTCACTTACTTTTAAAACACAGTATTTTTTTTTCAAGATGGTGTCGTCCATGCCACACGTGCTGTATTTCAATACGCTCCTTATCGCTTTTCTGCGTTTCTTTCGCTTTGTGTTTTCATTCTATTAGTTGCCGTTTCCTGTAGGCGTGCGTGGTTTTCGTTTTTTTTCCCTTTTTTTCCGTTCGCTGCCACCATGTTATGGTATCTCCATGTTAATTGAAAGACAACTCATACAACGTAGTGGGTTTTACGTGTGACCGTTTAAGCATCCTTTATTGAAGTAACGGGGGGGGGGGGTACACTTTATTCGTCCTTTCTCAAACGGAGAGTTCCACCAAGGGGACGTTATTATCAATAACATCACACTGGGATCAAGACTACAATAAGGATCCCAGTTCATTAACACAAGACGCGGAACATATTTCGGAAGTCATCGCCGTCTTCCGGTTGACCTCGCAATACACGTGGTCGCTATTTACAAAACACTTGTAAATAACCTTTTATTTATTTTAATAAATGCAGTATATTTCGGAATTTTTTTCTTCTTTTAACATGTTAATATTTATTTTAAGGCAGAGGGTCCATAAATAAAATAAATAAAATATTAACATGTTTTCTTTTAAAACATGTTTTTGTGTCACTATTTACTTGCCTCCCCACGAGGACAGAAATGGGGGGGGGGTATGAAATATTTATCGCCGTACTTAAGTAATCTTCCGTTTTGTAGGGAAAAATCAAACTTCCCAAAAAGGGGCACTCTGGATCTTACCTCAGTTTAGAAGGATTTTTCCATACTACACTTTGCTCCTAGTCCGAGGAGGTAAAACGGAAGATTACGCAAGTTATTTTAATAAATAAACGAAATATATACGCTTTTAAAAAATCTTGTAATCTTTCGTTTTGCCTCCCCACGAGGGCGGAGTTAGACTTCAAAAATCAGTTTCTAAACGGAAGCAATTTAAAGTTTATGAAGTTTTTGTCCTTTTTTTCTGTAAGCAACAATTATAAACAAATAAATAAAACTTCGTATTTGTTAAATCTTATGTCATTTGTTGCTTACAGAAGAATAAGGACAAAGGAACGAAAATATACTACACAAATCCCCAAAGGAGAAAGTAAAGCGTCGGAGTATCCCCCCCCCCCCACAAAAAAGGATGTGGTTATGCTTGATCGGAAATACCCCTTCCAAGATAGAGGAGGTAATACCCAGGAGTATCACCCCCATAAAAGGAGAAGGTAATTGCTTGCAAGTATGGTATGGCCATTTTTATTGTACACGTAAAATGCCGAAATGTAAAATGGGCTGAAAAATATAGTCGCCATCTTTATAAACAAAGAGAAGTATGCAAGCTAAGGAAGACCGATAACTTTCTTTCATAATTTTAATTAAAAAATACATGTTTATAACCGTGTAATCGTTCTTCCTTCGCTAGCCTCTTATTGGCTTGTTTAGATGTAGACTATATTTTTTCAGATCTAATTTTTATTTTGGCGTTTCACGTGTACGATGAAAATTGATATAACTTAGGGTTTCTTAATTTTTACTTTTTTTTACTAAAACATAGTTTAAGTAAAAAAAATATAAAAGGCACAAGGCCATTTTTTTTATCTTACTCCCACAAGTAAGATGTGACCCAAGGTCGGGTCAGGAAAGTGGGGTTTAACAATTGTCAGGGTAGCCCCGTCGGCATCTCCCTGTAGGAGCGCCTCAGGCAGTAAGCAATAAGCTCCTCCCCAAAGAGAGGAGTCAAAGCCTGGGAGGGTGGACCTCCTAGAACTGCACAGGACAGACCCATTAACCGGCGTAAGTCAAGCCTCGAAGGACATGACAATACCAGTATGGGGTGCAGTATCCATCGGAACAGATACTACACTTTGATCTTAGCCAAAAAGCCAAGAAAATAGGAATTAACGCAAAATGAAAAGAAAAATACCATTTTTCCTAAAGAGTATGGGTTTATTTAAAAAGTAAGCATGCTTGTTTATGTTTATTTATTTATTTCATATTAGGGGGGGAGAGGAATTTATTAAGAAATGAAAGAAAACTTTACGTTAAAAAAGCTTATAATTTAAACAGAATGTTATTGGTTTGTATTTTAAGTAAAAGACGTTTTTATTTCAGACTTTATATTTATATATTTTTGCTCTTTTACTTAGTATATAAATCATATACTTCATAAACAATAAAAAAAGAAAATATATCGTCGCTAGAAAAGGGGAGGGTGAGAGAGAAGAGAGACAGGTTTAGTTTTGAAAGAGATAGAGTTAGAGAGATAGATAGATAGAGAGAGAGAGAGAGAAAAAAATATCAGGAGTTGTTGGCCTTGGCCTTTTGGCTAAGATCAAAGTATAGTATCTGTTCTCAGTTGCGACACTTTCATTTTACCATAAGTCCAGTGATCAGCTACCGGGCCTTTGGCCAGGTTTAAAGCTTTTTATTATTTACCAAGCTCCCTTTTGGGGCTTTTTGCCACTTTCTTCTCCCCCTCTTGGAGATTTTTCATTCTTCTTTTTTCGCCCCTCTTGGGCAATATTAATTGTTTACTGTTTCTCTTTTTTTCAGTGTTCTACTGAGGTGCGCACTTAAGCAGCTGGCAGGTGTTCGGGGAGACCCACGAACCGATCTCACGGTCGGTGACGATCTCCTCGGCTCCGAATCGGCGGGTGCTGTACCTCAGTAGGATCGGATTATGATGGAAGCCACCCGGAGTTGTCACCAGGGCTGACAACAACCAGGGTGTGACCGCCGAGGGCACCCTTTTGGACCTCGTCAGTCGTACTCCCGAGTATGACCTGATGGTGGCAGTGAAGGGGGGTTGCACACCCGAGGGCACCTCAGTTGAGACGGAGGGGGGTTGCACACCAGAGTGCGCCCAAGTTGTGAAGGGGACTGTCGCACCGAGCGACAATCCAGTTGCGGAGGGGACTGTCGCACCGAGCGGAAATCCAGTCTTGGCGGGGAGCACACCCGAGTGCGCCCAAGTTGTGGAAGGGACTGTCGCACCGAGCGATAATCCAGTTGTGGAGGGGACTGTCTCACCGAGCGATAATCCAGTTGTGGCGAGGACTGCCGCACCGAGCGGCAATCCAGTCTTGGCGGGGAGCACACCCGAGTGCGCTCATAGTATGTCGGAGAGGGCCGCACCGAGCGGCACTCTGGTATAGTTGGGGGAGAGCACGCCCGAGTGTTTTCCAGTATCTATATGGGATATGCTCATGTCGGGGGTTAGCACACCCGAGTGCGCCAAAGTTCGTGCAGTTGGAAGGGTTGCCGCAGCAGCCAGTAGCTCATGTGATCTTAGTTTCGGGGATTTTAACCATCCCGTCGGCACTAGTCTCCCTAGAAATATATCCCTTTTGATTTCGAGATACGCAATCGTCGGGGCAATAAGGCGCAGGCTCTTAAAAAAGCCAGTCCCTAGACTTAGAGATATAGGCCAGGGTTGTTTCTTGGGTGCTCCTCAGGGGATTCGTTTTCAGAAGAAGAAAGTCAAGTAACAGGAAAAGCAAGAAAGGGGGCCTTAAAAGCACCACCGGATGCGTGGCCTGCTCTGAGTAACTCTAGTTCCCAGATCCCAGCAGGGCAGAAGACCTCAGGTCCAAAGAAAAATAACAAAATGGGGGCCCAGAACCAGAAGACCCCAGAGCATTATAAAGAACTCTTCAGAGACAAATATAAAAATCTTACGGAGGGAAATAAAATCAAACTCATCCCTGGTACCCTGGGGAGTGTCAGAGCTAGAATAGTGACTCTGGTGACCACATACATCAAGTTAAAGGGGCTCACTGGGGTCCCTAAAGATCGAATGTATCAGATGCTGGGGGACTTAAATATACCAGCCACATATATCCTGAAAAAAATCATATGCAGCGTGGGATATTCTGCTCCCTACCCCGGAACAGGCAGAGAAAGTATCAAGAAATGATATCTTGCGGAAAGGGCTGAGGATCAAAACTGAGTACCTGGAGAGAAGGCGGACGACTTTTAAGATACTTGGCGTCCCATTTCGCATTGGCGCAGATCATCTGGGTGCCATTATGTCTGAATATGGAGATGTAGAGGCGGTTCTTCCGGTCCGTGTCTCCCGAAATATTCTCACGGGGGAATATATCTTTAAAATGAGGCTGAATTACGCCAGTTTCCTTGCGATACCAGCACAACTCCGATGTGAAGCGTGGACAATGTCGCTAATCGTCGAGGGGAGGAAACCACATTGCTGGCAATGCCTGACGCCGGGGCATATGGCGAAAGATTGCCCGAAAAGGATCGCAGCGAAATCCTCGGCGTCTGGGCCTTCAACATCCAAAACAGTGCCAGCAAAAATCAAAGTGGCAACCGAAGTAGAAGTTGTAGCCACAACTAAAGTGCCGACTTCAACGGAAGGAACAACGGATGAAAACCCCACGCCAACATCTGAGGAAACAACTAAGGAGGCTCTCTCGGGTTGGAACAAAGTGGTTTCTAAAAAGAATGATAGGGCCAAAGTTAGTCATAACCTAGCCCAACCCGAAATGACGCCAACACCGGCAGTCAAGAGAAAACTTTCGGAGCACTCTTCAGAATCAGAGGAAGACCAAATAGAGGAGGAGAGAATGGCAGTGGAAAGTGTCGAGGAGCCTAAAAAGGACCCGAAAGCGAAAAGGAAAAAAGAGGCCCTAAACGAGGAAGAGAAGGAAAAGATGGAAGAAGGCTCAGTAGATCCTGACACTAGGAATGCCCAACCTGCAACTCCCCAACCTCCAACACCCACAGTATTGGTTGAGGAGAGTACCCCTCCCCTTTCTAACAACCCTTGTGAGGGAGCATCTCCAGAAAATGAGAAAATTGCGGAGAAACCTGTGGCAGAAGCAGCTCCAGAGAAGCAGGTAGAAGTCAACGAGAAGGTGAAACCCACAACTTCTACTCAGCCGGTCATCAGACGGGAAAGAACAAAGAAACTCCCTTTCTTGCCCAGGGAAAAAATTTGTATAGCCGATGCCTCCCAGGTTCAGTCGGACTTGAACGGGAGACAGAGGAGATATTTGAAGCAACTGTTGATGGGAAACAAGTTCAAAATCCCCTGAACTTTCAGGATGCACCCAAAATTACCACTTTCCTTAGGCAGGACAATGGCAGTAGAGCAAGGGCCCTTTGGAAGAGGGTAGAGGAGAGGCAGGTGGCATTTCCGGGATTTAATCTTATAGATGAGGAGCACCCAGCGTTAAAAAAAACTGGCTTCATAATGTCCGGGGAGGGTGACCATTTTATATTCATCCCTCATTTTTTCGGGCCTTGAAGCTAACCTTTCCCCTGGGCGTGGGAGGTCTGGCTCGAGACGGACGGATTTCGTCCGAACTGCTGACCGGCAGTCTTGGTCAGGCCTTTGGCGTCCTCACTCCCGAGGCCTTTAGGCCTATTTGCGACATCTAATAAAGGATAATGGCTTTAAACCTGGCCACATTGGATGTGAGAGGCATGAGATCTCGAAGCAAGGCTGTTCGCGTGCTGAAGGATCTCGTGGCCCTTAAGGTAGATATAGCTGCGATCGAGGAGACCCACTTCGTTTCGTATGGGGATTGTGATGTACTGACTGACGACTATGACAATGTCCGTAGTTGTGGTGTCTCTTTGCTAGTGAGACGCACTCTGTCTGCAACAGTGAGCATTGTTCATACGGATGCGGTAGGTCGGCTGGTCGTAGTCGATGTTGCCGTTGAAAACAGTAAGTTTCGGATCATTACGGTTTATGCGCCCAACATTGCTGGTGAAAGGGTCTCCTTTTATCGACGGTTGGAAACGTTTCTCGGGGGTCCGGAGCGAGTAGTTTTTATGGGGGATTGGAACGCCGTCCTTGACCCCAATATAGATAAGGTCGGGGGGAATAGAGGGTCGGGGTGGTGTGAAAGCAGTCTGTCTGACCTGATGGCCTCATGCGATCTTGTCGACAGGTTTCGCGTTGATCACCCAGGGCGGGAGATGTGGACGTAGCATACTAGCGCGGTCTTCTGTCAGAGTACTTACTTGGACAGAATGTTAGTTAGAAGAGGCGACATAGATTTTATATCTTGTCCCACGTTCACTTGGTTAGGTCATTCGGACCATAAATTGGTTATGGCCCGGTTGAGTTTAAGTGATAGGCCTAGGTTAGCTGGGTACTGGAAGTTGAATACCTCCTTATTGGAGATACCCGACTTCCGAGACAAGCTAACGTTACTACTTCAGCGGGGTTTAGTGGGACGGTTATCGGGAGTAGTTGGTGGGTTAGCACTAAGGCTCATGTTAGACGCTTTTGTGTCCGTTACAGCCAGCGCCTCGCTCGAGATAGGGATAGGACGCAAAAGCGTGTAGAGGATAAGATGACCCGTGTGGTGGCTGGGGGATTCCCTAGAGATAGCTTTAATTAAGGGGGACCTCAATCGCTTGGCTAGCGAGCGATATGAAGGTCAAGTAGTTCGCGCTAGGTTATAGAAAGTCTCTAACGAAGCTGTGTACGTTGACGCTGTTGAGCGTAAGGCTGCTTTACGTCGTGGCTCGGATGGGTACATTCGAAAGGTGAATAACCTGGTATCGACTCGTGAGATTTGCGAGGGGTTCCGCGAGCATTTGGAGGATCGCTTCACCCAACTACCCAGACTCAGCGGCCAGGAGTTTGACAGCTATTTGGCTGACTCGCCCCGCCTAGAGGCGGCCCGAGCAGCTAGCTGTGATGGGGACGTTACAGAGGGTGAGATCATTACTGCGTTGAAGCAGGTCGGCTTGAACAAATCTCCAGGACTCGATGGTCTGCCATACGAAGTTTACTTGAGGCTGTCGCCCATGTTTGTTCCTATTCTGAAGGATGTGTTTAACCACTGGTTTGCTCAGGGCTCGATCCCTGGGCAGGTTACCAAAGGAGTGGTCACACTGTTGAAGAAGGGGGTCCAACGTGGAGTGGGGGATTTCGATAGTGATAGGCCCATAACTCTGCTAAACACAGAGTTAAAGATTTTGGCCCGTGTCCTTGCGAATCGTTTGCAGATTGTTATCGCTGATTTGATCGAGCCTGAGCAGAACTATGCTGTGAAGTGGAGGTCAATTCAAAACAATTTGCATCTGGTTCGCACGATCCTAGAGAGTATAGAAGACGACACTGAAGCCGCGCTGATCAATTTAGATCAGTCCAAGGCTTTCGATAGGGTCGACCATGGTTTCTTGGAATCTGTTCTAGAGGCTGCCGGTTTTAATCCGGACTTCCGCAAGTAGGTCTCTATTCTGTATCGTCTGCCGACGGTAGCGGTGCAGGTAAACGGTAGGCTTTCGGAGTCGTTCGTGGTTTCTCGTTCGGTGCGTCAGGGTTGTCCGCTGTTGCCCCTGCTTTATGTCCTGGCGTTGGAGCCCTTCCTTCGCAAATTAAGGGACGGGGCGGCTACACCAGTCCTGCGCGGAATCGCTATCCCTCCTCACTATGCGCGAGTCAGGGTTTCCGCGTATGCGGATGATGTCACCGTTTTTGTGTCCAGCCATGAAGACATAGAAGCGGTGACTAAGGCGCTCGCTCGGTACGAAGAAGTAACAGGGGCCATTGTCAACCGCAGCAAGTCCAACGGCCTGCGGTTGGCTGCCTGGAGCGGAGAGACTGCACTCCCAGGTGATTTCAGCTGGACCGATGGCTCGGTTCGGATCCTTGGCGTTTGGTTCGGACCGGGTCTCCAGTTGGAAAAGAATTGGTCGGAAGTACAGGCAAAGGTCGAATCGTATGTGAGGGCTTGGATTCGAAGGAAACTTTCCTTGAAGGGGAGAGCGGAGGCGTGCGCCACTTACGTCTTTCCTCTCATCCTTTACCGGCTGTCTGTACTCCCTCTACCTGCGGACCGCCTTCTTGCTTTCACGCGCTTGCTCTTTTCACTTCTGTGGAAGGGGCGGAAAGCATACGTCCGCAGACAGGTCTGTACGCAACGTCCGTGCGATGGAGGCTTGGGGATGCCTGACTTGGCAAGTCATAGACATGCCGAGAGAGACTGGCTTTCCTGAGTCGTACTTTGACGGAGGACGCTCCGTGGGTCCCTGCGGTTGGGAGCGCCTTTCCCAACCTCATACCCGACCACTCGGTCGAAGGTCGACGTAGACCGAGAGGGGAGTCCATGTTCGTCGCCGAATGCCGAGCCGCGTTTAAGGCCTTGCCCGGTCTAGGAAGAGACTATATCGGGATTTAGTGGAGGTGTCCGCTTCATATCCGCTTGGGAGGCGGCTTGGATTGTCGAGTGAGGAGGCTCGCTCCCAGTGGAGTTGGGCGCCAGGCCAGAGTTATCTCAACAATTCTGAGTATTCTCTGACCTGGCGACTGGTTCGAAATGCACTGCCCCTCTATGGCAGATTACGCAGGGATGGCATAAGGGACGTTCCCTTATGTCCGCGCTGTGAGGAAATTGAGGAAGAAACGGCCGAGCACGCCTTCTTCACTTGCAGCAAAGTTCGTCATCTCTGGGAGTATGTCAGAGAGGTAACGGCTCGCATCGACGCCGAGCAGCCGATGGTACTTGATGTAGCATAAGTCATCAACAACGTAGCACCGCCATGGTCTAGGGAGAAAAGAATGGTTTTTCTGGCGATCCTAGCCACAGCGAGGTTAGTGACGTGGGTTGCACGTCTAGATGAGGTTCATGGGGTTGGGTCTGTTTCGGATCGTGATCTGGTTGTTTACTTTAAGCATTAGCTTAAAGTGAAAATCAGATGCGATTGGAAACGACTACATCGCATGAAGTTCAATAGAAGTTTGTGCATCCGACGAGGGTCCAGGTTTGAATACGTTTTCCCGCCTTAGCATGGCGCAGACGGTACTGGGTCCTACGAAACCCAGCCCAGTATAAAACAAAATGTTTTTTATTAGCCTAGTCGGAATAAATGATGTCCTGTACCGATTTTTTTTGCCGGCACTAGAGAGCTTCCAAAGATGCCCACTCCATATATTTATTTTGTCTCCGGCTGATGAAATCCTTGGCAATATTATCTTGGAAGACGCTATCCATTCCCGTACCCAGATCCCGATTAATTTATTTTCAGAACGCCTCACTTTATTCCCATTCCCAATTAGGGGTCGTCCTGCTTGTTTTCGGCCTCGAGCCGGAAAACAGTGGGCGGTCCAAACTTAGCAAGAGGGTAGGGAGAGTCCTACTAACCACCTCTTATCATTTTATTTGGTTCTTTATTTTTCTTTCTTTTTGGGTGTTTGTAATGTGTATCCCACTCCCACGTTATTTCATGTTTTCATGTTTTCATGTTTCATTTTGGGGATATTTTAAGTAGGGTTAAGCCATAGAGTGACTGCGAATTTTTTAGTGCAAATGTCTAGCTTAGGGTAGATTAGGTTTTTTGTCATGTGCATTGTTTTTGCGTTTCGTCAAATAAAAATGTCTTTGTTTTGTCTTTGATTTGAAATAAAATATGTCAAACTGTTGTTTTAAATGTCACAATGACCCCCGACCCCCACCTCCCCCTTCCACGGTGGGTTTTTATGCCTAAGGTGGTATGCATTCTGGGAATGTAATTTTAACTCTAGGAGTTAATGTTTCCCAGGATGCATCCATCTAAATAAATTTGCTAAGATCAAAGTGTAGTATCTGTTCCGATGGATACTGCACCCCATAGACTGGTATTGTCTTGGCCTTCGGGGCTTGATTTACGCCTGTCTATGGGTCTGTTTATTGCTTACTGCCTGAGGCGCCCCTACCGGGGAATGCCGACGGAGCAGCCCAGGCAATTTTTAATGGCCAGAGTGCTCACCTCTCGGGCGCTGGCTTTTAAACCCCACTTTCCTGACCCGACCTTGGGTCACATCTTACTTGTGGGAGTAAGATAAAACTAGCCTTGTGCCTAACTCCTGGAGAGGAGTAAATAAATAATGTATCATTGATCGGCCTTTGTTCCGATGGATACTACACCCCATACACTGGTATCGTCTTGGCCTTCGGGGCTTGATGTACGCCGGTCTATGGGTCTGTCCTGTGCATTTCTAGGCGGTCTACCATCCCAGGCTTTACCTCCCCTCTTTGGGGAGGAGTAAGTTTATTGCTTACTGCATGAGGCGCCCATACCGGGGAGTGCCGACGGGGCTGCCCAGCCAATTTTTAATGACCAGAGTGCTCACCTTCTCGGGCGCTGGCTTTTCAAGTCCCACTTTCCCGACTCGACCTATAGTCACATTTTACCTTGTGGGAGTAAGATAAAACTGGCCTTGCGTCTAATCTCCTGGGGAGGTAAATAAAATGTATTATTGATTTAGATAGCATTATCCCGTTTTGATGGTAATATAGGAGTGATAAATAAGAAACATTTTCGCATTTATTCATTTAGATATATATATATAAATATATATATATATATATATAAATATATATATATATATAAATATATATATATATATATATATATATATATAAATATATATATATATATAAATATATATATATATATATATATATATATATACTCACACATACATACATAAGTGATATTAGATTGATAAATGAATGAACTAGAAAAAATATTCAGACACACACATACACACACATATATATATGTATACGTATATATATATATATATGTATACGTATCTCTCTCTCTCTCTCTATATATATATATATATATATATATATATATATATATATATATATAGAGAGAGAGATAATACTTTAAAGATAATATCTTTAACCAGTAGATTATCAGGATAAAAACAAAGCTCAATATAGTGTATAGAGCAATCATATTAATTGAATAACATAATAAAATGAAATTCTAAAAATGATCAACTCTAAAAATGAATTGGTGTCTAGATGTAGGCATCAGAAACAATTTAAATATGCACAATTTAGTCCACCACCTAATCCCCTTAACTAAAGACTCTCTCAATACCAGCTTAAGTTCATTTGAGTCTAATTATTCTTTACCTATCTATAACCAACTATTCTTATGATTGAATCATATACCATATTTTATTTAATATACCTGATTTTTGAAAATTTTTAAAAATTAAATAAAAGTTAAAAAAAAACTTATTCTAAGTATCTTTATACATTATACTTTATATTATCTGTAATTCCCTTCCTCTAAATTACACTCAAAATCTAATTTGTTTTATATAGTTTTATATGCTTTGATAGACATCAAGATAATTATTATTATATTTAGTACAATTACTATTCCATAATAATAATAATAATAATAATAATAATAATAATAATAATAATAATAATAATAATAATTATTATTATTATTATTATTATTATTATTATTATTATTATTATTATTATTATTATTATTATTTACTCACTAGGAGTTATCACACTGGTCATAGTCAGTGATCGCCCACTGCCAACAACCTGTGGTATTCCCTGGAGTCTGAGTGACAACAAGTCTCCTCCTCCACCTCTTTTCGTTCATCACCGCTGATGACCTTGCGGTATCGCAACAGCCACCTACCACCGATTTCCCGCTGATAAGGGCCATTGGTCCCCTCTGGGGCCCGAGTGGCAATTAGCCTCCCAAGGTCCCAGAGCTGTCCGCGCTCTTCCAGTGGAGGTCTGGTTTGCGCTTTCCCTCCTCAACCCTCTGTCCATAATTTTCGTGGCGTCAGCCTTGCTTGCGCCTCTCTCGCGCGGTTGTATTTTCCCCGGTTCTGTTGTCTTGCGCTTCCATGTGTTTGTTCCCATTCGTTGCTTATGTGGGTTGTTTTCCGCATTCGAGGACATTTCTCAGGATTGTAGCGGTTTTGATCATTACTGTCCTTTTGTATGGTCTCAGTTATCCCTTTGATTCCTATTTCTCCTAGTCTTTTCTCCATGTTTTTGGTGACTGTTCCTAGTGCTCCTATGATTATTGGTGTTATACTGACTTTCTTCATGTTCCATATTCCTTTCAATTCTCTGGCAAGTTCAGTATATTTGCTTCTTTTTTCCGTCTCTTTGATCTTCACTCTGTGGTCTGCTGGAACGGCAAAGTCTACGATTTTGCAGGATTTTTCTTTCTTGTTGATTATTATCATATCCGGTCTCCTTGCTGTTATGGGTTTGTCTGTTTGTACATTCATATCCCATATGATTTTGTGTTTTTCGTTTTCTAGTACAGTTTCTGGTTTGTGTTTTTACCGTTTTTTTGCATATTCGAAATTCAGTTGTTTGCACATTTCCCGGTGTACTACTTTCCCCACGCTGTCATGTCTGTTATTGTATTCCCTTTGTGCTAGCTTGCTGCATTCACTTATTATATGATTTATCGTTTCGTCTCTTTGTCCACACAATAGGCATTTGCTGTTTTTCTGGGTTTTATCTATCTTTGCTTTAATAAAGTTTGTCCTAATCGCATTGTTCTGTGCGGCCGTCAGCAGAGATTCCGTTTCTCTGTTCAAGTGTCCTTTTCTTAGCCATACCCAGCTGTTTTCATTGGCTTCATCGCTTGTGAGTCTTATGAAGCGTTCCTGTAGTTGCTTTTCTTCCCACTTTTCCTTTCTTGTCTTTTTGTTTCTGGGTTCAGTGCTTCCGGAGTTGTTTGTTGGGCTGGTGTCTCTTGCTGTGGTGATCAGTCTTTCCGTGTTCTGGGTTACATATTTCTCCAGCTCTTTTTTGGTGTCTTCCACACAGTCTTCTATACTTACCAGTCCTCTACCTCCTTCATTTCTTTTCATGTAGAGTCTGTCCGTATCGTCTTTTGGGTGCAATGCATTGTGCATGGTCATTAGTTTTCTAGTCCTCTGGTCAAGGTGCCTGAGTTCTTCTTTGGTCCAGCCTATGAATGGTCCAGAGTATCTTATTAATGATACAGCCCATGTGTTTATCCCTTTTACTAGGTTTCTGCTATATAGTTTAGTTTCTAAGAGTTTCCTTGTTCTTCGTAGATATTCTTTTCCAATCTTCTCTTTCATTTCTGTATATTTGATTGTGTCTGCTTCCAGAACTCCCAGGTATTTGTAACTATCTTGTTCTCCTAGCGCCCTCATCTCCTCTTGGTTGGGGAGTTCTATACCTTCTGTCGTCTCCAGTTTTCCTCTTTTGATCTCTAGAAGTGCACATTTTTCTATTCCAAACTCCATTTGGATATCCTGGCTGAATATCCTGGTTGTATTTATCAGCTTTCCCAGTTCTTTTTTGTTTTTTGCAAACAGTTTCAGGTCATCCATGTACATCAGGTGGTTTATTCTTTGTTCTGTATCCGTAAACCTGTATCCGGCATCACACTTTCTGAGTATGTAGTTGAGTGGCATCATGGCTATTATAAACAATAGTGGTGATAGAGAGAGAGTCTCCTTGAAAAATGCCTCTCTGTATTTTTTATCTCAGACAGGTATTGTCATCCGGCTGTCAGTTTTAGTCTCCATGTTTCCATTGCTTTCTGGATGAGATTAATAATCCTGTCTGGTATCTTGTATATTTTTAAGCATTCAATTATCCATGTTGGGGGATCCTGTCGTAGGCTTTCTTGTAGTCAATCCATGCCATGGTTATGTTCTTTTGTCTGCTCTTCACCTCCTTCAGGGTCTTTTGATCAATGTATAGTAGATCATGCGCCCCTCTTTGTCCTTTCCGGCATCCTTTTTGTTCCTCGGGGAGCAGTCCACGTTTGTCTAGGGATTGGTAGATTTGTTCTTTCAGTTGTGCTGTGAGAATTTTCCACATTATTGGTAGACATGTTATCGGTCTGTAGTTGCTGGGGGTCGTTCCTTTTTTGGGGTCTTTTTGTATTAATGTTGTTCTTCCTTCCGTCATCCATTCTGGTACGTCTGTTTTGCGGATACATCCACTCAGTTTCTGCGCTAGTCTTTCATGCAGGGTCGTGAATTTTTAAAACCAGTATGCATGTATTCCATCGTGGCCTGGTGCTCTCCAGTTTGCCATTTTTCTTAGGGGGTTCTTGATCGTTTCTTTGTTGATTTCTGTTTCGGTTCCTTCTTCGATTTCCTGCAGTTCATCTTTCATGTTTTTCAACCATTGAGCATTCTTGTTGTGCTTTTTTGGTACTTCCCATATCTTGCTCCAGAATTGTTTTGTTTCTGTTGTGTTCGGTTGCTCTGTCGTTGTTTTTTCTCCATTTACGTTTTTGTAAAACTGGCTTTCATTGTTTTCAAAGGTCCTGTTCTGTTTGCTCTGTTCTGATTTGTACCTGTATCGTCTCAGTCTTCCTTCTATTGCTGCTATCCTTTGTTTTATTTCTTCATGTTTCTCATTTAGTT